>VMDO01034276.1:0-17111 GCA_007922755.1 Pedetes capensis | reverse complement strand
GCCTAAAGATTTTAAACATCAATTAAGAGAAAAAATGCAAACCTAATACCTTAAAACTTAGTAAAATTTTGTTTAGTTCGCAAAGAGAATATCAGGAGAAGGCAGTAACACCTGAACTTGGTAACCAAGTAAAAAAGAACATTTTCTATAATAGCAAGGTTTGTAACTCATTTTTTTTCTTAGAATATATTTCCTAGCAACCTAATTCCTTATGTTCATAACATTATAGGCTAACAGAACAGAATGAATTAATGTCCTCTGGGGCATAAAAATAATGAAAGTCACTATTTATTCATTAGATATAAGTATAGTGAAGGATGCATGGCACTAAATACAGGAGTTTACAACTACATAAAGGAGTCAGAAAACTATAGCCTACAGACTGACTATAGGTGGCCAACAAAGCCTAAAATGGTTAGTATTTGCTGACGTTTTACTGGAAATGTTTGTTGTTCACTGGGAGTAGAGGCAATTTTGGAAAAGATATAAAGGAATTTTTTTTTAGATATACATCTGTAGTTACTCAGGAATTAACCAAAACTTTCAAAATGGGAAATTACACTACTCAGATTTGTGATGCCAGTACAAGCAGTTTGGGGGAAGGAGATTAATGTGAAGGCAAAGCTTAGTTGCAGAGCCATGATAGGGGTACATGATGCCTAATGACTGATGATTGCGCCTGATGTAAGGAAATCATACTATTTATGATAATATGAATCAATATGGAAGACATGTTAAATGAAATAAACCAGTGACAGAAGGAAAAATTTGCATAACCCTACATATATGAGACATTGAAAACAGCTCAACTCATGAAAGCAGATGGAATGGTGATTACCAAAGACTGAGGGAAGGAGAGAATAGAGAGGTGTTCAACGACTATAACATTTCTATAATACAAGATGAATAAGTTGTAGGTACCTGCAATACAAAATAGTTCCTATAGTCAACAATAAGGGATTGTAGGCTGAAAATTCTTTTAAGGAGTGTGTATAGGGATTTAGCTCAGTTGGTAGAGCGCTGTGCTGCAGTCTCTGAGGTCCCGAGTTCAATTGCCAGCACTGCAAAAATGGGAGAAGGGCCTGTCAATCCACTCCCAAGGCAATCCCAAAACAGTCAGCCATTGAAAACCCTATGAGGGTCACTATGAGTCGGATACCGACTCGAGGGCACCTAATAACAATATCAAGTTTAGTGTTACTGCTAAATCCCCAAAAAGGAACAGGAGGAAACTTTTGGAGATGATGGATGTACTGTTTACACTGACTGTATGATAGTTTTAAGAGCACATGCCATTTTTACAAATCTATTATGTTTACTTTTTCTTCCATTAATGAACAAGTTGTTTCTGTGGGTTGTCTATGTTATCTAATGTTGCAATAGGCATAGGAGTGCAGATATGTCTTTGAAATTCTAATTTTAATTCTTTTGTATTAATATCAAGAGGAGGAATTTCTGAATGATATGATAGTATTATTTTTCATTTTTTGAGGAAACTCCATGAAGTTTTAAAAACCAGCTGCCAATTTTTATATTCTCAATAATAGGGTGTAAGGGCTCTAGTTTCTCCAAATAGTATCTAAAACTTTCCTTTCATTATTTTGTTGACAGCCATCCTGACAAATGTGGCCTTGAGTTGCATTGCCTTGATTTTTAGTGACATGGCACACCTGTGCAAATGACAGTTGGCTCTTCACACGTCTGCCTTGCAAAAATGCCTATTCAAATCCTTTGGCTGTCTTTAAGTTGTATTTGATTGTACATATTTATGGGGTACAGAGATATAATTTAGTTCATAAATGAAGCATGTGATTATTAAAACTGGATAATTAACATTTTTATCTCTTTAAATAATATCTAAAAACTTTTTGATAGTTATGTATCAATAGTTATAGACATTTAAGATGTATACTATGGTTTTTAAAATTGCATACAAGATAGTGGGATTCATTATGGCATTTTCAGAGCTTTACATGCTGCATTTCATGGTTATTCTCACTGTCTTTGTTATGTTGTTCCCCCTCCCCCCCCATCTTCCCTGTCACCCTCCTCCTTTCACTGGTGCCCTGTGCCCTCTTGTTGTGTCTCCTTGTATTTTCCAATATTAGTTATGGACATTGTTCTATATAGGGTGGTGCACAATTACATTTCTCCAACATGTCTGTCTGCTTTTCATGCTGTGAGAGCTTGCATGTTGCTGTGATGCTGAAAGCTGCCATGAGTATCTCAGATACCAGTAGGGCCACCCAAGGTGGACAGGTTTCTACTGAGCTTCCACACTCAATCTGACTAGGGAGAAGGACCCATCAGCCCACTCCTGAAACAATTAGTTACTGAAAAATGTATGAACAAAAGAGAAGCACTGTAAAATATAGTGCTGGAAAATGAGCCAGCTGAAAGCCCCCAGGCTGAAAAGCATTTAAAAAATGACTAGGTAAGAATTTCCCCTCAAAATTGAATCAACTTTCATGAAGGGAATGGAGTAAAGTACCTGAGCCTCCTTTTGCCAATGTGGCATGACTCAAAATGAGAAGGAACATAGTGGCTGCAACAACAGACTCAAACATAAAGACTGTATTCATGGCAGAGTGTTATGTAGTATTTCATTCTGTTGTACACAGTATTGCTGTGAGTCCGATCTGACACAAGGACCCTCAACAATGTAATTATATTTGCCCATCTTAAAAAGTTTCTACAAGTATATATCAATTGCAACATCAGAAAAACTCAGTATTTGTCTTGAATGAAACAAAATCATACAATATTTTTAAGTTCCCAAAAATTCCATGTAGAACAAAATAATGCATAGTAGACTCTCATAATGTATGAATCAACAAAGGAGTATGCCTCCCCATTTATGACTGTTTTCACATTGTAACATCAGAAAATTCAACAGTAGAAAGGAGGATACTGAAACCTGACTTGTGGTAGAATTTGCCTTATACATTCTCTGAAGCCTTAGTTCTAGATATAGGTTCTATTGATGGATTTTGTATATATACTTTGTAAACTCTGACTTTTTAGCACAGTTATTTCCTACTCCAGAACAATTTATTTTGTAAATGGAAGCTGAAATAACATAGATGATTTTCCACGCTTGTTTTTTCTTCCAATCTTTGTTTCTATTATTTTGACACAGATGAGTCAAAACAGCAAAGGCACATAAGGAGATCACCCCAAAATTCATATCCCAATATGCCACTTAATATTGTTGTCATCTTTGTAGATAATAATATTTTAAATCCCATGTTCATTGTTAGTTTAATTGGAATAGCTACTCCATGCATTCATACAAATTAAAAGCAATATCCATGCCCAGTATTAACAATGTATGTGAAATTTAGTAGACAAACATAATTGTTTTTTGACTCTTAACATAAATATGTCATTTGAATTGTGAAAACATCTTTTTCTTTTCTTGCAATGTTTGGGCGTTGAACCCTGTGCCTTGCATACTTTGCAATTACTGTACCACTGGGCTGCACATCAGATTTTTCTTTTTTTTTCTTTTTTTAACTTGAGAGGTCTCCCTAAGTTACATAGGCTGCCTCTGGCCTTGAACCTGCAATCTTCCTGACTTTGCCTCCTAAATCATTAGAATTACAGACATAGCCAACATTATTGGCTTGTGGAAAGACTCAAAGAAAAGAAAGTCAATCCTCAAAAGTACATATTACAAATCTAGTAAATTTTAAGAAAACACACAGAAATTATAATTCATGGAATTCTTTTTTTCTTAAGAAAATGAAAAACAATAGTAAAATAGGTGCCAAAACAATAAAGTGTAATAAGATAATAAATCACAGTCTCAATGACCATGCTGTAGATAGAATCAAAACCAGTAAATATTGGGAAAAAACATGTTCTTTTCTGAGTTATATACTGCGAGATAAAGTCCTAAGCATTTGACCTGGAACTAAAGTTCTAAGAAGTTAAACATGTAGAACCACTCTTCCGAGTTCCAGGTGATTTACTCATCTATTAAATACTTGTATGTATATGCTGTGTTAGATTGATTCCCTGTTGATTCTTAGTAACTATCAATGAAAACAGAAAAAAAAAAACTTATACTAAATTTAAATTCACCTAATTTTAATTAATATATTCTATGATAAATATCTTTTCATATTATAATTTTAAGAAATAAACAGTGATATAATTACTATTTTGCATAAGAAAATCATGAGATAATTCAAAAATAGATGACAAAGAATGTTTACTTTCTCTGTACTTTCAGGCAAAACATCTTAGCAGTGACCTGCCATTCAAGTTGCCAAAAGGTGTGGAGTTGCTGTATCCTCTGCAACTGTGAATTACTTACTCAAAGGCAATCTAACCTCTAGACTCATCAGTAATTTTAACCTGAGATGCTCTCCTAGGACTAAATGGGGAGTCTGGAAATGAAATTGTTCATAAGGAGCGATAGGAATACAGGACAATTTTAAAATCACATTACAAATTAAGAAACATGATAAAAGCAAAAATGACATGTGGCCTAAATCTATATAGACAGAATCAAATTTCATGAATGTGATGGAGGTGAGAATGAACAACCTTGTTATCAAATATAAAAAAACAGAGACTTATAGGAAGACCATGGGGCAATCTTCTTGATTTTTCAGCTATTTTCTTCTGCCTGTTTTGGATGGGGCATTTGCACATTGAAATATAAAAAACTCAACCAAAATCAAATTCTCCTTATCCTATGTAATAACTAGCAAGGATTTTATTTTTCATTTCACTGTACTACATCTTATTTAGATTTTTTATGATCTATTATCTGGACCATTCCAATATAATAACCAATTTCTTTACTTCTCATCCACTTTCCACTGACAGGGTGACCTTCTGAGAGTAGGTCAATTGTATTCTCAGTGTACAAACTTGCTAAGTTTCTACCTACTAAAGCAGCAATACTCAACTGACATTAAATCTGATGATGACTTTTTTTGTAATAAATATTTTGCTATTTTGTTGTGCTATTCTGAAACATGATTTCTCAGTTAAAAATAACACTTTCAAATAACCTTTCAAATCCATACATTAGGCTAATCAAAATAAAAGTAAAAACACAAAGAGTTTAATTTAAAATGAGCCAATATATTTTCAGTTTCTAGACTGAATTAGAAAGCATAATGAAGTCATTTCAGGTGCTCAGTGACATATTTAAATCAATGTGACTACCAAAACTATAATTTATACTGACCCAATATGTCAGAATGGGTACTTAAACATCACAAGGATATTAGCATGAGTGATATAATTTTTAAAATAGTAAATGACTCTCTAAAATATTCATGTAGAATAGAATTTATAAGAGTTGCTGAATTATAAAGTCTGTGATGCCACTCATGGAAATGGAGTACATACTAAAACTACAAAAAATACCCCAGGTTTATTTAAAAATCAGTTTTAAGTTTGACTTTGAGAAGATTAGAAATTAGTTTTCATCTAGTAGAATTAGGAGTGGAACTTTCAAAATCCTATTAAATGTGGAACAACTTTTCAGAACTGTCCTACTACTGATACATAACTTTTATCATTTCTATTCCAAACTATACACTAGTAATTCCCATAATATAGTTCTTCTATATCCAATAGCCATGTTGTTGTTGTTAGGTGCTGTCTAATCGATGTTCGACTCATGGTGACCCTATGTACAACAGATGAAACACTATTGTCATGCTTCTCTGCTACTCACAGGGTTTTCTTTGGTTGATTTTTTTTTTTTAGGAGTAGACTGCCAGGTCCTTCTCCCAAGCCTACAGCACCTGGTGTTCCCAGGCAGTCTCCCATCCAAGTACTAACCAGGCCCAACCCTGCTTAGCTTCTGAGATCTGATGGGATCCAGAGGCCACAGTGATACTGCTGCAGGTACAGTAGTCATGGTATCCAGTAACTCCACCGGCCAAAAGTTCCATCATAAGGGGTGTTTCCATTCCCATAAGCATCACTTACATAAACAATAAAGTTCAAACTTAATAGCATGCAATGAAATTGTTGTCTTTGTTGGGGTTTGTCAACTTGGGTCCAACTGAAAGTTACCCTATGTACAACAGTCCAAAACACTGTGCCTTGCCCAGCACTATTGTCAGTGTTTCTCTGCTATTGATAGGGTTTTCAATGGTGGATGGTTTCCCAGGTGGGTGGTTTCCATGTCCTTCTCCCTAGCCTGTAGCACAGGGTGTTCCCAGGTAGTCTCCCCATCCCAAGACTAACCAGGACAACCCTGCTTAGCTTCCTAGATCTGACAGGATTAGATGCCAGGGTGCTATGGCTGTAAACATATAATAAAATACTGCTTTGATAATCTGACATCTAGACTCATGAGGATACCCACACACACTGTATTCCATCTATTAAAAATGCCAATGTTGTCTGAATAAATGACACCATTTCTTCCTTTCTGTCCTGAATGCTTTTCATTTTAATTCTAGTGCATTCACTTCCTAATCCATAAACTGAAATCCACTCTCTTTTTCACCTCTATATATTTTCCTTAGAGTAACAATATTTTTGGTCATCTATTGTATATGAGATTTCAAAACACATGAAACAATACAAATAGGAAGTCCCACTAATGTGTGTTTAATAATATCACTGGGTTTATCAACAAAGTGATGGAGGTTACCAATGTGATCATCTAAGAAAATCTGTAGAAAGTTTAAGGTGATAAACTCTGTCTCAAGTAAGTATCTTAATTCAATCCTCCTGATCATGTTTCCTGTTTTTATATTGCTTAGCATTTATTGTTTGGTATTTTGTTTATTTTTAATATTGTTTTACATTTCTAAGTTTGGTTCCTTTTGCTATGTTTATCAGTGCTCCAGGAGTTGTATGCAGGAGAGAGAGAGAGCAGGGCATAATCTAAATGTAAATTGTAAGTCTTCATATTGAGCATGCAATGAGCTATATTAGCTGAATGATATTCAGGATTTTCTTCTAATTTCCATGGCATCTGATGTTCATATAGAAAATATTTTCATTATTCATTAGCAATGTTCACTCATATAAAGATATAAAATTATCACTTGTTTAAATTCTCACATAATTTACTTGGGTCAAGTTAACCTATGAATGTTCATCCACTTAATTATTTCCTAAATTATTCAATATACAGAAAAAAATGAATCTTGAAGTGGAAATAGAGAATGTCAAGTGATATATTATTTAAGTCTCAGGCCAAGATAATATAGATGTTTCTTTGAATAGTCTGGGAAAATAAAGAACTGCCACTAGTCAGTGTTGTAAAGTCAAACTGTTTGATTACTAGATTACTTAATGGCTTTCTGGTAATTATATTCTGAGTTGCATTCTGACAAGAAATATATCAAGAAAAAATAAAAATGAATAAATGTACTCCTAGAAATTTTAAAAACACACAGAAATAAGTGTGGTGGCACATGCCTGATATCCCAACAGTTGAGACGCTGAGGCAGGATGATCATGAGTTTGAAGCCAGTTTGGGCTACATAGAAAGGCCCTATCAAATAAATTAAAAATAGTAAATTTAATAAATATAAACATACACACAGATACACAACCATACAAAATATGGATATATTCTTCACTGTATCATACTACATTCATTACCACATACTTTAAATTGTTCAGTTTTTCAGATTTTGTTTTCACTTCTCTACTAGCATGCAAAAACCTAGATGATAAATTTATGTCTAACTAGATACCATGATCAACCTACTCTTCTCAATTATGCATATGACAATAGTTTTGGGCTTTTTAATTTTTAGTTTATATTAAATTTGTTTTTAACTGATTCTTGAAAACATAAAAATTGCATATATTGATGAAGTCCCATATCATGGTTTGATACATGTATAATTCTTGTTAGATGCTGTCAAGTCAGATCCCATTCATAGTGACTGTATGAAACACTCCCTGACCCTATGCCATGCCCAGCACTATTGTCAGTACTTTTCTGCTATTCATAGGGTTTTCAATGGATGATATTTTGAGGATTGTTTTAGGAGGGGGCTGCCAGGTGCTTCTCCCAATTTGTGGCGCTGGGGATGGAACCCAGGATCTCAGAATATGCACAACAGCACTTTAGCCACTGTGCTAAGCTGCAGCCCATGATATATGTATATATTGTCTAATTTTAAAATTAGATTATACATATCTCTTTCCTCAAATATTTATCATTTCTTTCTGGTGGAAGACTCAAAAGTCTTTTATATAGCTTTTTGAGATTTACAGAAGAAAACTGTCTTCTGTACTCCCTGTCCTGGACATCATCACACCAGAACTTCTTGCTCTTATTTAACAATAACATAAAACCTATTGATCAAACTTCCATTACCTCCCCATTCTCCCCAGCCTCTGGTAATCACCATTCTCCTCTCAATTTCGGTGAGATCACCTCCATCAGGTTTATCTGAGGTCATGTGGTACTTGTATATTTGTGCAGGACTCATTTCACTTTTCATAATGATCTTCAGTTCCAGGTATGTTGTTGTAAATGACAAAATTCCATTCCTTTTTATTTCTGAATAGTATTCCATTGTACATATATATATTTTCTTTACCCATTCACGAGTGGATGAATATTTGTTTCCATTTCTTGACTATTATGAATAATACTATGGTGAGCCTGGGAGTTCAGAGGTCTCTTTAACACATTGACTTTATGTCTTCATATATATATATATATTTCTTGAATTTCTTGATCACATGTAATTTTCTATTCCATTTATTAATGACCCAGCACATTGTTTCAATAATATCTATGTTAATTCTTGTTACCACTAATTGTGTGCAAGTGTTCCCTTTTCTCCAAATCCTTACCTGTGCTTGTTATCTTTCATTTTAATAATAGACCTTATTGGATTGAGATCTCGACCCTTGATTTTGTTTATCATTTGATACTTTATTCAGGAAGTTGTTCTTCTTCTTAGTTTGGACTCTATTTTGCTTCTGTTTATAATATTTTATGTATTGATCTTGCCAATAATCTTCCTAGTGTTTCTTCTAATTTATAGACTTGCACTTTTTTTTCCAGGTATTCTTACTTTTCTGGGAAATTTGGAGTTGGGGTTTATGAATCTGCTTTCAGATATGTCTCAGTTCTGCTGTTTTCCAGGCCAACACTCCCCACAATTTACATAATCTCTCTAAGCTTCAGATGTCCATGTGTTTGGATTAGTAATTTTGAACCCATTAAATAAGGGCAATAATGCCCCTAAACATGTTGTGGTAACAAGCGTTATTCATAATTTATATTTTATTATTGTTGTTTTTAGGTGCCATTGAGTCAAGTTCAATTCATAGTGACCTTATGTACAAAAGAACAAAACACTCCCTGGATTCTGTGCCAGGCACATTATAATATTTATATTTAAACCCATTGTTGTAGACATTGTGTTAATCAATCTAGTTGAGGGTTTTCCTTTTTTTATATACTCCTGCCACTTGCCCAAACATGATGTCTTTCCCCAGGGATTGTTCCCTCCTGACTGCATGTCCAAAATATGTAAGACATGGTCTAGCCATCCTTGCTTCCAAGTACCTCTCTGTTTTCACTTCTTCCAAGATGAATCTGTTGTTTTCTTTGGCAGTCTATGGTATATTCAACATTTTTTTTCTAGCACCATAATTCAAAAGCATCAAATCTTCTCCTATCTCCCTTATTCAGTGTCCAACTTTCATAAACATATGATGCAACTGAAAACACCATTAAGTCAGGCACACCTTTGTCTTCAGTGTGACATCTTTATTTTTTAACGCTTTAAATAGATCTTTTGCATCAGCTATTCCCAGTGCAATACATGATTTGATATCATGACTATTGCTTCCATAGGGGTTGATTGTAGAATCAAGTAAAGCTAAATCTTGGACAAACTCAAATATTTTCTACATTTATCATGGAGTTACTTCCCGATCCATTTGTATAGATTTTTGTTGTGCTGATGTTGAGGTGCAATCCATACTGAAGTCTTTGTTCTTCATCAATAAACATTTCAAATCCTCTTCACTTTCAGAAAGCAGAGTTGTGTCATCTGCATAACACAGATTATAAATGAGATTTCCTCTAATCATCATGTCACATTCTTCTTCATAAAGTCCACCTTCTCAGAAATTGAAGATATATGGTAGAAGGATGCAGCCCGGACACACATCTTTCTTGACTTTAAACCAAGCAATGTTTCCTTGTTCTGTTAGAATGTTCATGTACAAATTCCTCATGCTCACAGTTAAGTTCCTTGATATTTCCATTCTTTATAGTGTTATCTATAATGTGTCATGATCCACATAGTCAAGTATCTTTGCATAGTGGATAAAACATAGACATCTTTCTGGTATTCTCTGCTTTTGTCTAATATCCATTTGACATCAGCAATGATGTCCCTGGTCCATGCCCTCTTCTGAAACTGGGTTGATTTTCTGGCAGTTTCTTGTCTATATACTGCTGTAGTCACATTTTGAATGATCTTTAGCAAGGTTTTCTTTGCGTGTGATATTACTGGATTAGATTCTTATTTGTGCATATTCCAAAGAAAGGGTATCAAAATTTTATCATAGTTACTACTTAATTCTAAGATATTCATTTCTATCACTATTACTTTTTCAATAATGTTTTTATTATTATTCTGACTTTAGAATTCCACACTCCTCATTCTGGACCAGCACAGTTATTCTGAGTAGGCTTGAACTTGGTGCTTGGCAGTGATGAAGAGAAAGAGTAAGTTAACACTCCCAGACCCCCTAATATCCTTACAAAATGGCCTTATTTGTTGAGTAATAAAATAATGACATGAATTCAATAGCCTAGAATGTTACATATACAGAAAACAATGGATTGTGAATTAAAGAAATTATATGGAAGGTGGCATACACAGCTTATTTAGTTAATATTCTGTGGAAGAATTTTTTACCTTGCATTATTTGCTCAATGTTCCATTCTCACTTTGTAAGAATAGAAATAGATGTAATGTTTTACTAATATCTGAGTAAACATGCTCGTTAGATAATCATTATTTTATGACTAAAGTTTTAGTTTTAAGTTACACAAAATAACTTCAAAATCGACAAATCACAAAGATAAGAATAAGAGGCAGAAGCTTGATGTTGAATTAGAGGCAGAAATTTTCCTATTATGGTTATAGCAAGGAGAGTATTTTAATCTTTGCATTTAAAATGTAGTAGCACTTATTTTTAGGTGTTCTAATTATAATTGTATATAGTAGAAATGAAAATAAATCCCATAAAAACATTTTTCCTATAATACATATGAGAATAATTGTCAAATGTAGGGAAATCAGCTTTCATTTTCAAATGAATGACTATAGTTTTAAAATATTTTCCAGTGCATAATGAGACCATAGCAATATATTACTAGCTAGAAAGAAAATGGACTGACAATCACATCAAAAGATTTATATGAGAAATGAAGTCTCCGTATGACTAATCAGCATATCAGAAAAAAGACAGATACTCTTAGAACCACAGTACTATTTGTGAATGATTTTAAAAGGAAATGATTCATTGATGTCAAAATGTGCACAAGGTTGATGTGACAAAACTGGAAGAAGATACTGATTTGGTTTTAATAGCAGGCAATATGGAAAGTGTAGAAATATGAAATGGGAATGTATTTCTTCATTTCCTAAATCTCTTTTTGGACATCATATAAGCTTGCCTAAGGCAAAACTGTTTCCTTATTTTTAAGCTGTGTGTGTGTGTCCGTGCACATGTGTACAAGCATGTAATTTTGGGGATCAAACCCAGAGATTGTGCATGCTAGGCAAATGCTTTACGCCTGAGCCACTTTTCCAGTCCCTTATTTTAGTAATAAATATTCTCTGTTAAATCATATGGGTTTGCAGTTACATAGTTTGAAATGAAGAAAGACATCTAGAAGTAAAATTGTGTGTAAAACTACAATCAAGAATTTTTTAAAATAATTTTCCTTAAATATTTGTTTGCTTGTATACATTTGCCATCATCTATATAGTCTTTATAGAGAAAAATTATTTTGAATAATTAATGTAAGGTATGTCACCCAAACTTGCCAATTTTTTCAATCATATATGATAATCCAGATTAAAATAAACATTTCATGTTTTTCAAATTAATACAAATTACGCTCATGTATGTCTTTATACTTTTTAAACCTTACTCATTTCATTGTGTTTATATTACAATGTTTGAAAAGCTAGCAAGAGAATATTCTGAAGCCAGGGGTGGTGGTGCACGCCTGTAAACTCAGGAGGCAGAGGCGGGAGGATCGCAAATTCGAGAACAGAGGCAGTCTGCGTAATTTAGTGAGACCCTGTCTCAAAATGTAAAAACAGTGGGCTAGGGGCGCAGCTCAGTGGTCCAGCACTTGCAGAGCATGCAAGCGCAAGGCCCTGGATTCAACCCCATGTACTGCAGAGAGAGGGGGGTGGGGGGAGAGAGAGGGAATATTCTGAGAATATAAAAAATGCAGCCAAATTTCTTAGCACATTTAAATAAAATGCCACACCTTTTTCTTCTGCATTAGCAATTACTATATTTTTTCTCACGAATAAAATGTATCCAAGGAAATGACTTTTAAATGCTTCTTGTACCAAAAGAAGAAAGGGATAAGGGATGAAAAACTAAGTGAAAACTAGTGAAAAACAGTGACATTTTATATAGCCAATAACTTAACAATGTCAGGTAAGATTTTTTAATGATGTGGAAATGAGTTTAGTAAATTTTAACTGTTAAATATTGTGTCCTTTCTACTTTACAAAATATATTGGAAAATAATTTCAAATGTGTATATTTATGTTCAGCTCCCTCTAAATGTGGAGATTATGAATGCTATGTGTCTCTCTGTGTGTATGTATGTGTATGTTATTTTGCTCAGGATTTTCTAGGTTATTAAAAATAAAAATATAGTTTATATGTTTAAAACATATAAAAGCAATTTAAGGAAACCTGAAAAGAAATACAAAATTAAGAGTCCATCATTTGAAAGATTTATTTCTCAAGTTACACATGATTATTTGGGGTCTACTTAGGTGGCAATAGCCAGTGTTTCTGTTCACCTGGCCAAATAATAAATAGGAAGAAGAAAGGTAAACAATAATGTCAAGGACTGTGTATAACTTCATCTTAATAGACTGTTTGGAAGAAGAAAGGAAAGATAGCATTGACAACATAGATGACAATCTTATCAATGCGTGCATGTGTTGGGAAATCGTAACTTTAAAACATTTTATCTAGACACTGTTTTCTCCTAAATTCAAATGTTGCTGTTTTCATGCATAATACATGACAATACTTTTGTTGGAAAATTGGTTATTTGTAGTAGTTCTATTATTCAAAAACTGTATCATTCTGTCAATTTCTTATATGATTTTGTTATGAATTATCCTCAAATAGGTGACTCATTGTTTACAGTGATTTTTAAAAATACTGTTACTATGAGTGGCATCATCACTTAAGTATTTCAACAATTAGTTGTGAGTAAATTCCCCACTCTTCTATTCTTCCTAGAGTACTTCTTTCACCTCTTATAATCTAATGTGATCTTTCATAATTCTTCACCTTACTTTTTTAACCTAATAAATTTCTAGTCCCACACTAAAGTTAAGATTTCACTTTAGAGAAATATTCCCTGCTCATGGCTTTTAGAGATAATTGCTACATCTCCACTTTTATCCTTTCATTTTAAACTGAGTTGTTGCTATACTTCTCATAGGTGAAATTAAGAAAATATGTGCTTTTTGCTTAATTCACAAAATCCGTGCAATTTGAGTAGTACATATCTTACTTTACACATTGCGATACTAATTGTAGTTGATGATAAATATTAAGACAAGTTGGAAGGTGAGACGAGAGAGGGTGTATGAAAAAGGTATAGAGACGAGAGATCCATTCCTCCATTTATTTATTTATTTATTTATTTATTTATTTATTTATTTGCAGTACTGAGAGTTGAACTGAGAGCCTCATGCTTGCATGCTTTGCAGGTGCTGTACCAATGAGCTGCACCCTCAGTCCACTCTTTTACTTTTTGGAGACAGGGTCTCACTAAATTATGTGGACTACCTCTGGTCTAGAACTTATCATCCTCCTGCTTCTGCCTCCCAAGTCGCTGGGGTTGCATCATTCCTCCTTTTAAATCACAACAAATAAGTCCTGTGGTTTTGAGAGAGTGATATATTTACATTTTGGAAATAGTGAATAACTAAGAAGAACAGGAATAGTTGACTTATAATTCTTTTGTTGGACAACCCAATAGAGTGAAAAGATCAATGCGTTTAGCCTTGCCAGATTTTAGTTTAGTTTTAGTGCTCTACTAGTTGTTAAACCTCTTGTAAATTTTTTAACCTCACAGTGCTTGCTAAGTAGCTTGAGCAAGCATGACAGCACATCTCTTGAAGTAAAGAATAGGTCAAACTTTGAAGGGCTCAGCCTCACAGGATCCTAAACATACCTATGTTTCCTTCCAATTATTTTTGTTTTAAATAGTACAGCTAAAAAAACCCTTTTTTGAGCATTGGACAGGAAGGAGTGATGAGAGAGAAAGTGAGACAGAAAGAGAGAGAGAGAGAGAGAGAGAGAGAGTTTAAAGTTTCATGTGTATATATTACATTTGGGTAAATGTTGTACATCGACTGATAGAGAGGTGGATGGATAGTTAGATGAGTGGGTGAGTGAATAGATAGCTAGCTAGCCAGATATTCCATTATGAAAGGTTAAATATTGTGAAACGTGCATATGTATTATGGTAATTATGACAAGAAAAAAAAAAACACCTCTCTTCTCACTCTGCCTTTGTATGGCAGACAAGCTATATGTTGTTTTTGACTGCTATTTTGTTGGGCCCAACTTATAGCAACCCTGTCTATAACAGAACAAAACACTACTCAACACTATGCCATGCACATAATCTCTTTATATCTGAGCCCATTTTTGCGGCCAGTGTATTTCTTCTCATTTTGAGTGGTACCACGTCAGGAAAAGGAGGCCACAGGGATCTCAGTCTATTTATATCATTGAGGTTGACTCTACTTTCAGAAGGCAACACTTTCCCAGTCAATCCTTGACTACCTTCCAGCCTGGGGGACTCATTTTCTGATACTATATTGATAGTGCTTCTCTGCTATTCATATGGTTTTCAAAGGTTAATTGTTTCAGGAGTGGGCTTCTGGGTCCTTCTCCCTAGTCTGCCCTAGTCTGGAAGCTCAGCTGAAACCAGTCCATGATGGGTGGCCCTGATGGTATCTGAAATACCAGTGGCACAGACTTCAGCATCACAGCAACATGCAAGCCCCTACAGCATGACAAGTTGACAGACACATGGGAGAAACTGTATGGAGTGTGTTTAATACTACTTTAACCAATGGTAAAGGGGGTAAGAGCTAATTTGTTAATCTCTTATTCTATTGGCAGCTGCAAATTTTCACAATGTAAATATAAGATTTAAACCAATTTAGAAAGACATGTGGGAGGACTTCTTGATGAATTGGACTTACATTCTGGCAAGTGTCTCAGAAGATTAAGAAATTGAAAGGTATTGATGAAAACATCCCAAAATTTCTGCCATAATTTTGCAAAAGCTTGAATAATTCAACCACCTTCACAGATTAAAGAAAGTTGCCTCATTCGATTCATCTCTGAAAACTCTTAGACCTGTCACTACTTTGAGGGTGAATTAAAATGCAAATTCCCTGGAATTTGGGCAGTGTGATCAAAAAATCATAATTACTTTCAATATATACAAAACCCCTTATTACCTGTGTCCCAAGGCATTCCTTTAGTGAAACTTAGAATTTCTGTTATTTATTCTCATATTACATTTTTATTTTCCATTTAGAGTTCTCATAAATTATTATGAAACATTTTATTCATTCAGATAGATTTGAAACTAATAAATTTTATTTCCCACTATAACTTTCATCATATGAACATTGCTTAGCACACTGTAGTTAACAACTTAAGTTATATTCAAGATCTGTGCTCATAACTGGGCAAGACATGAGGAAAATACTTGCATAATTACTGTGGTTAGGCATATATTCTTTCCTATTCTTTACCTTCAATATACATATTTACATAAGCGCTGAAGTGCATGCACAGAAAGACATGCAAGACTCACATATTCCATATTTGCTTAACAGTATAAATATATATGCTGGTTCCAGATCTAAGAGGAAATGGTTTTAGTGTTTTTCCATTTAATATAATGTTGGCTGTAGGTTTGTCATAAATGACTTTTATGAAATTAAGGTATTTGCCTGTTATACCTATTTTTTCCAGGGTTTTTATCATAAAAAGGTGTTGCACTTTATTGAAGGCCTTTTCAGCATCAATTGAGATGATCATGTGGTTTTTGTTTGTTAGTTTCTTGATATGTTGGATTACATTAATTGATTTCCATATGTTAAATCAGCCTTGCATCTGTGGTATAAATCCCACTTGGTCATGGTGAATAATCATTTTTGTATGCTGCTGTTTTCTATTTGTCAGAATTTTATTGAATATTTTTGCATCTAGATTCATAAGGGAGATGGGTCTATAATTCTCTATCTTAGATGAATCTCTCTCCTATTCTATTCAACATAGTAATTGAAGTTCTGGCCAGGGCAATCAGACAAGAGAAAGAAATCAAAGGGATACAGATTAGCAAGGAAGAGGTCAAATTATCATTATTTGCAGATGATACGATTTTATACCCAAAAGACCCCAAAACCTCAACCAGAAAACTTCTGGATCTAGTTAACTCCTTCAGCAAAGTTGCAGGCTACAAAATTCACACACAAAAATCAATAGCTTTTATTTACACCAATTCCAAACAGAAAGAGAAGGAAATTTCAGGAAAGATACCATTCATGATAACCCACCAGAAGATTAAATACCTTGGAATCAATCTAACCAAAGACCCTTCAGATCTCTACAAGGAAAATTTCAAAACATTAAAGAAAGAAATAGCAGAGGACACTAAAAGATGGAAAGACCTCCACTGCTCCTGGATAGGGAGAATTAATATTGTAAAAATGGCTATCCTACCAAAAGCAATCTATAGATTTAATGCAATACCCATTAAAATTCCACTGACTGACTTCACAGAAATAGAAAAAATGATCCAAAAATTCATATGGAACCACAAAAGACCA
>VMDO01034275.1:0-17132 GCA_007922755.1 Pedetes capensis | reverse complement strand
AAAGAAAGAAAGAAAAGAAAGAAAGAAGAAAAAGAAAGAAAAAGAAAGAGAGAGAAAAAGAAAGAAAGAAAGAAAGAAAGAAAGAAAGAAAGAAAGAAAGAAAGAAAGAGAAAAAGAAAAGAAAAGAAAGAAAAGAGAAAAAGGAAAGACAAAAGAGGGGGAGCTGGAAAGTACTGGAGGGGGTCTTTCTGTGGTCTTTAATATTGGAGTCTGTTAGGTAGAGGTGGTAGTTAGTTGAGCATGAAGTCTTTATCTGACCACAGCTTAGAGTTACAGTCTCCATAGTTCCCCTCAGGAGATGACTCCATCTCCTGATGTGGGAGGGGGGTTGCTTCTGAGTGACTTTCCTGAGTCTCTCACTGCCTGAATCTCTCAGTGTGTCAGCATCCCATCCTCCCTCACTGCAACTGCCTGCTGCAGCTGTGCAGCCTGCTAGAGTTGTGGTAAGTCACCTCTAAGCTCTCCATGGGTAGTAATTCTTTGTTTTGGGGCCCTCTGGGTAGCTCAATCTCATACAATAGGTTCACTCTCAAGCTAGCACCTGGTTATGACCCTCTGAGAAATGGAGCTTGGGAAAGACAGTCACTTTCTGTGCTACTCTAGACATTTTTCTTTGGAAAAAAAATCCATTCCTTCTTATTCTAACTCCCTTGTTTTACCACATCACACAGAGACAGGCTTTAATCCTCTATCTTAAACTGGAAGTGTGTTATGGATTTGCTATCCTTATTTGAAATTGTCTTCTTCTCCATGACTACGGAAATTTCTATGCATTATTTATGACTGAGCATAGTCACAGATATTGTTTTTAAACTACACCTCTCTTCTACATGCAAGCAGCTAGTCATTATGCTTTCATTGTCCTGCATTTGATCATGCTTGTTTTCCTTCAGTACCATCCTGCAGAGGTAACCAGTTGTTTGCCTCTCTCTCTCCCTTCCCTATGGGCTGAGAGAGGATACATGAGGGAAAATTCTATCCTATTCTTATCAGGTCCTTGAGCAGAAAGAGGCAAGTGAAGAAGAGAGAATTGGTAACTTTCTTTTGTATATTGCTTGGAGCCAGGATCCTTTGATACATATAATATCATAAAAATAAAATAATAATATAAACTTGATTTTAAAAGCAATTAGAAAATAATAAAGACACTTGGAAAAGATTGCCATCAGAGGTGTTAGGAGATTAAATGATTTCCAGTATAATTCCAAATCAATGAAAATATAAATCAAACTTCCCTTCCCCAAATAATCAGAGATCATAGAACTGACTTCATTAGCTATCTCTGTGGTTTTAACCAAATAAAAATGAAAATTAAGGAGTCATTTTAAGCCCTCTCCTCCATGTCTCTCAGCTTGTCATGCTGGGGGGGGGGGGCTTACATATTGCTATGATTCTAAAATCTATGCCACAAATATTTCACATACAAGTAGGGCCACCCACAGTGGATAGGTTTCAGCTGAGCTTCCAGACTAGGAATAATGCCCCAGCATTCATTCCCAAAACAATCAGCCATTGAAAACTTTGTGAACAGCAGAGAAGCACTGTCAAATACAGTGCCAGAAAATTAGCTTGTCAGGCTGGAAAGCATTCAAAAGCTGACTGGGGAAGAGTTGCTTCCTCAAAGTAGAGTCAACCTTAATGATGGGAATGGAGTAAAGTCTGCAGGACCTCCAGTTGCTGATGTGGCATGACTCAAAATGAGAAGAAACATAGTGTCTTCAACAATGGGCTCAAAAATAAAAAGACCTTGTGCATGGCACAGTGATGGGTAGTGTTTCATTCTGTTGTATATAGAGCTTCTATGAGTTGGACCCAACTTGATGACACCAAACAAAAAAATTAAGGTCTCTGTTAGGTGAAAATCCTTTTAACTGGACCATTTCCTGAATTTCTGGTAATCTAAGCTGTACTCTGCTGACCTTCCAGATAGCAGATGACAGCAGAGGCTCACAGACGCACTTTAATTCCTCTAATGATCTGATGTCTGGAAGGGGAGGTCAGACTAGATGTTGCTAGGTTGAGCAAAACAAATATTTGATGTTACTATTAGTGAAAGAGAAAGTCCTTGGGAGGAACTTTAGACAGATCATGTAAAACAGTGAGTTTATGAAATCAAGCAATATCATTTCTCCCTTTAGTAGCAATCACATGGAATGACAATAGACGATAAGTTAACTTATTGTGGTTAAAAGTCAAAACGCCAGTGGGGATGGATTTAATAATGACTGAGACTGCGGTGAGAGCCATGAAAAGACACCTGGGCAAAGATTTATTGGTATTCCCATGCTGTGTAGAAAGAGATAGTGGCAATGAATCTGGAAAGACTTAGGACTGGAAATGAGAATTTTCCCCAAGCATGTGAATTATAAAGAGTGAGACAAAGAAGGAATATTTTATGAGTTGATCTGTTACTTCAGAGATAGAAAATTCAGTTTTTCTAGTTGTGAAAAGGACACATGACAGTAGGAAGTCAAAAACCTCAAGTTATAGAAAAGGGCAGGAGGATATGAACCACTAGGAGTTGCTGAAATTTGTGGTTGTGCATATCATGAGGTATGAGGACAGTATGTTGCCCTTAGCATTTCATGACACAATAGTGAAGTTTGCTTCTTTTTTTATACAGGGCTTAGAGATTAAACCCAGGACCTCACATATACTTTGAAAGTCCTCTACCACAAGACTGCAACTCAAGTCCATTTTTATTTACTTTAGAGACAAGGCCTTCCTAAATTATGCAGGCTGCCTCTGGCCTTGAACCTGAGATCTTTGTGACTCAGCCTCCTGAGTTGCAGGAATTATAGGCTTGCACCACTGTGCCCAGATTGATTTTTGCCTTTTGACTACAGAAATGATTTCAGGGAAGATTTTCTAGTGAGAAGTATTTTTCTTATCTCTTAAGAGTGAAATCTTACAAGAAGAGCTTAGTTTAAAAGCAATTTAGAGAGGAGGCTGGTGGTATGAATTATCTAGCACCATGAAAATAAGCAGATAAAGGTTTCCATGACCTTTAATCTATCAGCAATAAATACAGAACCATCTCTCCTGGTAAATGAATACACTCCAGTGAAACATTTCCTTGTTTGAAAGCCTTCACCCAAGGGAGAAAAGGGAGTTTTGGTATACATGTATCACTACTTACTAATTAACAATATGAAATTTCATAGAGTGCAGAAACTATATTTCCAGAGGTCTTGGGCCAAAGGGAGTGCTTAAGGAAATAGTGTCACATGATAAGAAATATATATTTGGTCTGCATGCATTTCGTGGTACAAAGTTCCTAAAACATTTGAAATCTCTGAGGTAGTGGTGCATAATTTTGCATGATGGTAAAATGGCTGATAAGTTTCCTGGATAGAATTGGGATGGAGGCTAGTTGCCAAGGGATTAACAATGTAATTAGACAATTAGAACATTCAGCCCTTACCTTCATCATCTAGGGAAGAAGGATGGGAGCTGAGTTCATCACCAACAGCCAATGATTTAATCAATCATACCTTTTGTAATGAAGTCTCCATAAAAATCCATAAATTATGCAATTGGAGAGCCTCTGGGTTGGTGAGCACAGGGAGGTGGTAGGAAGGCTGTGCACATGTAGGGGGCAGAGACACTCTGCATCTTTACTCCCATACCTAGCCCTATGCATCTCTTTCATCTGAATCTCCTTAGTTATGTTCTTTCATAATAAACCAGTAATCTAGCAAGAAAATTGTCTCCTGTGTTCTATGATCCATTCTAGAAAATTATCACACCTAAAAATATTTCATGGCCAGAAGCACTGATGTGAATCTTGAGGTAAACAATTTTCTTTCTCTATACACAGAGAGAAACAGAAGCCTGACTATGATTGGTGTGCAATTAGTTTAAGAAAATCCATAGAAATATGACATGGAGGGAAGATTACAGATAAGGGAGAAGTTACAATGTCTCCCACATTTACTTTAGTAATCATAATAACTGTAAAGATCAATCTAGCACTTCAGAAGTTAGACATTACTTACTACATCTCTGCATACCACCTATAAACCATCCATATCAGGACTAAGTACTTATAGTATTGAGCTTCATTTTTTTCATCCAGTCATTTCTACTATTTAACACATTTGCTAACTGGAAGCCTTTTGACATGGTATGGTGGTCTTAATTGTTGTGCAATTATTAAAAAGACTGCACACCTCTCTACTTAGGAAAAACTCCTTCAACTGAATATTTTCACTAAGATTAAACTAACAGATACTAACAGATAAAGTTAGCATTTTTTATTGATCACCTCCCTAATCTACCAATAGTATTGCTACTGAGATTTCTTTGATTGATGATAACATATATTTCAGAGCTTAGAGATTTCTATGAATCACTTTTGTTTTAAGACAGTCAGAAGGAATATGACCTTACGATCCTTATTTTATGATGAGTATATTATTTCCTGCCTGCAGCTGTAGCCCTGTGGCATCGGATCCCGTCAGATCTCGGAAGCTAAGCAGGGTCGGGCCTGGTTAGTACCTGGATGGGAGACCGCCTGGGAACACCAAGTGCTGCAGGCTTGGGAGAAGGACCCGGCAACCCCCTCCCAAAAATCAATCTGCCATTGAAAACCCTATGAACAGCAGAGAAGCACTGACAATAATGTTTCCCCTGCTGTACAGAGGGTCGCTATGAGTCGGATACTGACTCGACGGCACCTAACAACAAAAACAACATATTATTTCCTAGGAATATAATAAAGAATTGGTGGATAACCAACCATTTCAAGAGGTTGCATATGATCAGGAACCTATGGTACTGGAAGAAGTGAAAGTTACCTTGAAGAAATTGGTAAAGCACAAGCCTCCAGGAATTGATGGAATATCAATAGAAATGTTTCAACAAACAGATACAGCGCTTGAAGTGCTTACTTTTTTATGTCAAGAGATTTGGAAAACAACTACCTGGCCAACTGACTGGAAGAGAGCTGTATTTGTGCCTATTCCCAATAAAGGGGATCCAACTGAGTGCAGAAACTATTGAATAGTGTCATTAATATCTCAGGCAAGTAAAATTTTGCTAAAGATCTTTTAAACATGACTGCAGCAGTATATAGACAGGGAACTGCCTGAAAATCAAACCAGATTCAGAAGAGAACATGGAATCAGGGATATCATCACTGATGTCAGATGGATACTAGCCAAAAGCAGAGAATTTAAAAATATGTCTATCTCTGTTTATTGACTATGCAAAGGCAGGTCACAAAAAAATGATGGATAACATTGCAAAGAATAAATACTAGAGCACTTAATTGTACCCATGAGTAATCTGTACATGGGCCAGGAGGCAGTTGTTTGAACAGAACAAGGAAACATACTGCTAAATTTAAAGTTAAAAAAGGTGTATGTCAGGGCTACGTTCTTTCACTATATCTTTTCAATCTCTATGCTGAGCAAATAATCTGAGAAGATGGACTTTATGAAGAACACAGTATCATATTGGAGGAAGACTCATTAACTACCTGTGTTATGCAAGATGACACAACTTTGCTTGCTGAAAGTGAAGAGGTTTTGAAGCATTTACTGATGGAGATCAAAGAACACAGCTTTCAGTATGGATTGAGCCTCAACATCAAGAAAGCAAAAATCTTTACAGCTGGGTCAGTAAGAACTTCCATGATAAATGGAGAAAAGATTGAGGCTGTCCATGATTTTGCTTTACTTGGTTCTACAATCAACACCCATGGAAGCAGCAGTCAAGCAATCAAAAGACATGTTGCATTGGGAAAAGCTATTGCAAAGGACCTCTTTAAAGTGTTGAAAAGTAAAGATGTCACATTGAATCAAAGATGTGCCATGGTAGTTTCAGTTGCCTCATATGCTTGTGAAAGCTGGACATTGAATAAGAGACAGAAAAAGAATTGATGCTATTGAATTATGGTGCTAGAGACAAATATTGAATATACCATGGACTACAAAAATAACCAAGAGATCCATCCTAGAAGTGCACCTAGAGTGCCCCTTGGAAGCAACGATGGCTAGACAGCATCTTAGGTATTTTGGACATGTAGTCAGGAGAGACCAATCCTTGTAGTCAGAAGGACATCATGTGTGGGAGAGTGGCAGATCAAATAATAAAAGGAAGACCTTCAACTAGATGAACTGACACAGTGTTTGCAACAATGGGTTTAATGATTAAAAAGATTGTGTGCCTTGCACAGTGTTGGCCAGTGTTTCATCCTGTTGTACATAGGGTCACTATGAGTTGGACCCAGCTTGTTGTTGTTGACAACAACAATGATAATTTGAGGTTGTCAAGTTATTTGAGCTACTTAGGAGGAAGATCTATAGACATTACCAGTAGCAGTAATTTCTTTAGCATGATTTGTTTTGCAGTCATTGGATATCTTTTCACTGGCATCCCAAATGTACTGATGGTACCATTCTCTACAAGCCCAGATTCCAAGTATGATGCAAAGAATGCCAGGAGTCACCTACATGCATAGTGCACTATGTTGCAGGGAGGATGTCTGAGGACAGAGAGCCTGAGTCATGAGTCTTCTTGCCCCTCGCTTTGGAAGGGAACACTATTTCTGTTCATTTTATGACTCGGCTGCTAGTTTCATAAACACCTTTGAAGAGGTAGTCTAGCAAGGCCTCTGGTATGTAGCTGTACAGAAGCATGAGAGATCCACAGAGAATCCCAACATGATTACCTTCAATATTTCTGTTCTTAAGTTTTAAGTTATAAGATGCTAATCGAGTAAGAAAGTAAAGACTTCACCTCAATCCATTGGAGGTATCTTGTCATGTAAGTTTTCACAACAACCAGAGATTTTAGTTTAGACTTGATTGAGCTCCTGTTGGCCACCCTGACTGCCACAGTGGAAAAATCACTGACTCCCACAGGAAATGATCTCATAGCTCATGTGCCCTGACATCAAATATCATGACATACAAGTTCTGGGTCAAATTAAGGTAGCACTTAACCCCCACCCAGGTGGCTGCATCACTGGATTGGATTTTGTATTCTTTTGACTTATAAGAAATCTAAATATTTTCCTACCTCTAAAACACCTTTGAACTTGATATAATCTTAAATTTTTCATCTCATATATTTCCCATTTGGTTGGGTCACATCGTTCTAAATAATAAATAATATCTGAAATTTGGAGCTTTGTTATAGTTCTGTTTGATCTACTGTCATATCTTCTAAGGATCTTTGATTGGCAATAATAAAATAAATTTGTTTTCAGAGGCTATAGAACTACAAACTTCGGTAAGCAATTTCTTCTAGGCTGGCATAGCTTAGTAAAATGTACATAAAAAGAAATAATAGCCATTGATTTTTTTCTTTACATGAGTGACAGCTTTTCTCTCTCACCTTCATTAGAATGTAAATCTGAAGTGTGGTCAATATGTCTGAATGCTGAGTTTGTAATTCCCCTTTTCCTTTCATCTTTTATCAGCTATTTGGCAGTTAGCATATAAGATTTGTTTAATATAGTTTCCCAAAATCTTTGGTTTCACTGACAAGTAAGGGTCTCTAAATAATTTACTGCTACCCACAGTTATAATAAATCTAAAAGAAACTTCTTTTTAAAATTAAGCTTTCTTTTCTTCAGTAGCAGAGCTGCCATACATTGCTATGAAATACTGCTTCAGCTTTGTACTTTCTATTGCCTTACATACGGTGAAACGTTTAAATGAAACAGAGGAATACAGTGAGAAGCAAGTCTCCTTCCTGCAATGGGTTTTAAATTTTTTAAATCAGCAACCACTTAGGTAATAAGGAATTTGTGTCTTTACAGAAATTTTGCATGCACATACACCTACATACACACACACCCCTTTTATATTACTGTGAAAATTTTAAAAGCAAGTTTTTTGTTTTTTAATCTAATGATTTGGTAAAAATCACCTGGCATATTCTTTACCTTTTATACTTCAGGTGGATTTTTAGATAGTGCCAAATTTCATGAAAGATAATTGTAATCAATAGACTATTTGAAGAAATTTAACATCTTTAGGATACTGAGTTTCTTATATGGAGATTCTTTCATTTAAGTCTTCTTTATGATCCGTAGCCATATTTTTCTCCATAAAAGTATTGTTCCTTTTTTGTTATATATATTCCATAGAATTTATTGGGATTGTTTGGTGGTAGGCAGAATAATGGCCTCCCAAAGATATCCATATTCTAATTTCAGGAATTTACGAACATCACTGGTTTCATCATTTTACTTGTTCAAGTGAAATATAGAAACAGTACAACTATTAACTTTCTTTAAATTCCTTTGTTTATAATATATTCGTATTAAATATTTCCTCTATGTAAATTCTGAACTATATCAAGCAGTCATATATGGTTTATTTTACCCATCAAACACTATTTAAGACTCAAGAGAAGAAAATTGGTTATATTGCCCATACTTTTGCTTATCTTGTTCGTTCTTCTTTCCTGACTTTGCAAGATTCCTTTTTTTCATTTCATGCTTATAACACTTTCATTTTTCCCCTTTATTAAATGTTGGGGAGTACAGGGTAATAAGGCATTTGCTATTTCCCTTGTACGTGCAACTGTACCACTATGGCATCTGATCCCGTCAGATCTCAGAAGTGAAGCAGGGTTGGGCTTGGTTAGCACTTGGATGGGACACCACCTGTGAACACCAGGTCCTGTAGCTTTGGGAGAAGGACTCAGAAACCCACTTCCAAAACAAAATCAGCCATTGAAAACCCTAGGAATAGCAGAGAAACACTAATAGTACTTTTTCTGTGCTGTATGTAGGATCGCTAAGTCAGACACTGACTGCCTGGCACCTAACAACATTTCCACTGTGCAAATACTGGTTATCCTTTCATCAACTTACAAAGTTTATGGGACCCTTTGATTAATATGTACTAAAACCCATATGCAATTGTTGTTGTTGTTGTTGTTGTTAGGTGCCTTCCAGTCAGTGTTTGACTCATAGCAACAACAGGCAAAACGATATTGTCAGTGCTTCTCTGCTATTCATAGGGCTTTCAGTGGTGGATTGGTTTTTGGGAGTTGGTTGCTGGGTGCTTCTCCCAAGCCTACAGTATCTGGTGTTCCCAAGCAGTCTCCCATCCAAGTACTAACCACCCTGGCCCTGCTTAGCTTGCAAGATCTGACAAGATCAGACAGCACAGTGCTATGGCTGCAGGCCATATGCAATTAGGGCTTATATTCCCCTATTTTTCCCATGTATTTGTATATTTACATCATTTACAATGAGATTATCCTCTCCCCCTTTATCATTGTTTCCTCTCCTTATCCCACCTTCCACAACCATCATTTCTCCTTGCTACTCCTCATCTCCCCATCTTTCTACTGTGCTTATATTTTCCCTTCTTAGCTAAGCTTGTTCATTTTTATATATCTATGTATGTGTAGTTTTTTCCTTCCCTTAGGTAAGATTCAGTTCCCACATGAGTGAAAGCATATGGTATTTCTCTTTTTAAGCCTGTGTTCATTCCCTTAAGATGATATTCCCCAGTTCCATCTATTTTGCTGCAAATATTTCATTCTTCTTTATTTCTGAGTAATATTCCATTGTGTATATGTACCATAGCTTTTTTATCCATTCTTCTGTTGATGGACATCTTTGTTGGTTCCATATCCTTGCATTTGTGAAGAGTACTGTATTAAATATGGAGATTCAGGTGTCTCTGTGGCATGATGACTTGTGTCCGTTTGGGTATATTCCCAGGAGTGGTACAGCTGGGTAATATGGAAGTTCTATTTTTAGTTTTTTGAGGTATCTCCATATTGACTTCCAAAGTGGTTGAAATAATTTATATTCCCACCAGCAGTGTAAAAGGGTTCCTTTTTCCCCACATCCTCACCATCATTTGTTATTATTTGTTTTGTTGATCTTGGCCATTCTTACTAGACTTAGATGCTATCCCAGTGTTGTTTTCATTTGAATTTCTCTCATGGCTAGGGTTATTGAGCATTTTTCATGTGTTTCTCAGCTCTTCAAACTTCTTCACACGAGAACTGTGTGTTCATTTCCTTTGCCCACTTGTGTATTGGGTTATTTATT
The DNA here is from genome assembly GCA_007922755.1 of Pedetes capensis. Classification (NCBI taxonomy): domain Eukaryota; kingdom Metazoa; phylum Chordata; class Mammalia; order Rodentia; family Pedetidae; genus Pedetes; species Pedetes capensis. Next base: position 7,102 of record VMDO01034275.1, on the reverse strand, counting down.
GTCTTGGGATTTGCTTTCTTGAGTTCTTTGTATATTCTAGAAATTAGCCCTTTGTTGGATGTGTAGGATGCAAAGATTTCCTCCCATTCAGTGTGCTCTTCCTTAACTCTGCTGATTGTTTCCTTTGCCATACAAGAGCTTTTTAATTTCATGTAATACCACTTGTCAATCCTTGGTGCCATTTCCTAGGCAATTGGACTCTTGCTAAGGAAATACTTTCCTATGCCTATGTGTTGGAGTGTGTTTCTTAACTTTTCTTCCAGTAGTTTTAAGGATTCTGTTTTTATGTTGAGGTACCTTATACATTTCTAATTGACTCTCATGCAAAATGAGAGATACAGGTCTATTTTCAATTTTCTGCAAATGGATATCCAATTTTCCCACAATCACTTGCTGAAGATGCTATTATTTCTCCATTGAATGTCCGTAGCTCCTTTGTCATAAATCAGATGGCTGTAGTTGTGTGGCTGTATCTCCAGGTCTCCAATTCTGTTCTTTTGGTCTTCAAGCCTATTTTTGTGCCAGAACCATGCTGGTTTTGATACTATAGCCCTGTTGTTGTTGTTGTTGTTGTTGTTGTTGTTGTTGTTGTTGTTATTGTTAGGTGCCATCAAGTCATGTTCAACTCACAGCAACCCCCATGGAGTTTTCAATGGCTGATTGTTTCAGGATTGCTTTGGGAGTGGATTGCCACATCCTTCTCCCATTTATGTGGTGCTGAGAATTGATCCTGGGACCACAGAGACTGCAGAGCTGTGCTCTACCACCTGAGGTCAATGTTTAAAATCAGGTATTGTGATCATGCCTGCACTCTTTTTGCAAGATAAGATTGTATTAGCTATACACAGCCTTTTGTGTTTCTGCATGAATTTTTGGATATTTGTTCTATTTTTGCAAAGTCTCTCATTGGGATTTTAATGAGAATTGCATTAACTCTTTAGATTGCTTGCAGTAATGTATCCATACTTACAATATTGATTCTCCCAATCCATGAGCAGGAGTGGTCCTTCCTTCTTCTAGTGATTTCTTTCTTAAATGTTTTGAAGTTTTCCTTGTAGAGATCTTCAGGGTCTTTGGTTAGATTAATTCCTAAATCTTAAAATTTTGGTGAGTTATTGTGAAAGGGGTTGTTGCCTTAATTTCCTTCTCTTCCCATTCACAATTGTTGTAAAGGAAGGGTACTGATTTTTGAGTGTTGATTTTTTACCTTGCTACTTTGCTGAAGGAATTAATTAGCTCTAAGAGTTTTCTAGAGGAATTTTTGGAGTTCTTTAGGCAAAAAATCATGTTACCTATGAGAAGGATAATTTGACCTCTTCTTTGTCTATCTCTATCCCTGTGATTCCTTTCTCTTGCCCGATTGCTCTGGCTAGGACTTCAATCACAATATTGAATAAGAGAGAAGGTGGACATCCTTGTCTTGTTCCTGATCTTAGAAGAAATGGTTTCAATTTTTCCCCTGTTTAACATGATATTGACTCTCACAAATGGTCTTTATAATGTTGAGGTATTTCCCTATTATGCCCATCTTCTCCAGGGCTCTTATAATGAAAAGATGTTGTACTTTGTCAAAGGCCTTCTCAGCATTGAGATGATCAAGTGATTTCTGTCTGCCAGTCTTTTGATATGTTGAATTACATTCATTGATTTTCATGTGTTGAACCAGCCTTGTGCCTGTGGAATGAAGCCCACTTGATCATGGTGTATGATCTTTCTTATGTGTTGCTGAATTCTGTTTACTAGGATTTTGTTGAGAATTTTTTCATCAATTTTCGTCAGGGAAATTGGTCTATAGCGCTTTTGTTTTGAAGTGTCCTTGCCTGGTTTTAGTATCAGGGTGATGGTGGTTTCATAGAATGGGTTTGGAAGTGTCTCCTCCTTTTCTACTTTAAGAAATAGTTTGAGGAGAATAGGTATTAATTGTTCTTTGAAGGTTTGATAGAATTCTCCTGTGAACTCATCAGGACCTGGGCTTTTCTTTGTTGGAAGACTTTTTCTTATCTTCTCTATTTTGGTGAATGTAATGGGTCTGTTTAAATTGCTTATGTCCTCCAGGCTTAATTTTGGTAGTTCACATGTCTTAGTGAATATATCCACTTCTTCTATATTTTCATTTTGGGGGGAGTACAGTTTATCAAAGTATTCCCTGATGATCTTCTGGATTTCATTAGTATCCCTGATTATGTCTCTGTTTTCATCTCTGATTTTTAAATTTGGGTTTTTTATTTCTTTCTTTTAGTGAGATGATCTCACAGCATGTATATTTTACTAATCTTTTTTAAAAACCAGCTCTTAGACTCATCAATTCTATGAATTATCCTTTGGATTCTAATTGAGATATTTTGGCCTTGATTTTGATAATTTCTGAGTGCTGCTTTTAGGATTGGTTTGTTTTTGGCCTTCTAATGCTTGATATGTGTCATTAAGTTATTTAATTGGGCTCACAACTATTATATTCCTTCTTAGAACTACATTTGCTGTATCCCATAAATTTTGGTATGATGTGTTCTCATCCTCATCTGATTGCAGAAATGTTTTGATTTCCACTCTGATTTTTTTCAATAACTCATTGATCATTCAGCACTATATTATTTAATCTTCTTGAATTTATAACATTTCTTAAATTTTCCTTGTTTTTGAGTTCTAGTTTTATTCTATTGTGATCTGACAAGGTACAGGGAATGGTTTCTATTTTTTTTGTGTTTGTTGAGGCCATTTTTGTGTACTAAAATGTGGTCTATTTTAGAAAAAGTTCCATGTGCTGCTGAGAAGAATGTGTATTCTGCATCTGATGGATGGAATATTCTGTAGACATCTGTAAGGTCTAGTTGGTCAGTGGTGCTATTTAAGTCCATCATTTCTGTTGATTTTTTTGTTTTGATGACATGTCACTTGGCAAAAGTGGGATATTGAAGTTTCCCATAATTATTGTGTCTGTCCCAATGTGTTCATTTCCAATAAAATTTATTTTATGAAGTTAAGTGCATCTGTATTTGGTGAGTAAGCATTGAGTATCATCATGGGTTTCTAGTTGACTGTTCCTTTTGCTAAAATGTAGTGTCCTCCTTTGTCTCTTCTGATTAGTTTGGGGTTGAAGTCTAGGTTTTCAGAAATTAGTATTACAACTCCTACCCTTTTTAGGTTCCCACTTGTTGGTATATTACTTTCCAGTCTTGAATTTTCAGTATTTGTGGTGTTTGTGAATGAGGTGAGTCTCTTGAATGCCACATATCTAATTCAGTTGACCTGTCTATGTCTCTTGAGTGGTGAGTTAAAGCCATTTACATTAAGAGTAATTATTGAGAGTATCATATTGTTCTGGGGGCTGGGATTTAGCTCAGTTGATAGAGCGCTTTGCTGCAGTCTCTGAGGTCCCGAGTTCAATTCCCAGCACCGCAAAAATGGGAGAAGGACCTGGCAATCCACTCCCAAGGAAATCCCGAAACAGTCAACCGTTGAAAACCCTATCAGGGTCACTATGAGTCGGATACTGACTCAACGGCACCTAACAACAACAACAACAATCATATTGTTCTACATCAGTTTGGTGTTTGCTTCTATTATTTTTTGATTCATATTTAACCTATTGTTTTCTTAATTTCTCCTCATTTATTCTTCATTCCTTTGATCTTGTATTTGGGGTTGTCTTATTTCTCCCATTCGTGGTGTTTCATTTAGGATCCTCTGCACTTCCTGTTTGATGGCCACAAATTGTTTAACAAAACAAGCTAATGCTATGGAATATCTTGAACTCATCACAAATTTTTAAAGATAGCTTCACTGGGTAGTGTAATCTTTGTTGGCAGTTATTCTTTTTCAGGGCTTTTTCAAGTCATTTTAATAAAACCCTGAGTTTTACTCGTTAGAAACTACATCTACTTTGCTTTGAATGCCTTGTATCTATCTAAATTTCAAATAAATTTCAAACATCACCGGTAGAAAATATTTCATATGTGGAATTTTTCACAATGATTATCATAAAGTGGGAACACATTTATTTGAATTCATATAATTACACATTACATCCCATTTTTAGAAGAGATAGATGGAAAATCAATCTAACATTTCTAATTATATTAAAGTAGACACAGCTGATCATTTTTATTTCAATATCTTTCCACCTTCTTCATTGGCCTCGTTAAAAAACAGTATTTAAAGCAGCCTACTTCTCACTCAATGACTTAAAGTAAATTAGCACCAAATTTATCTATCCGGTTTCACTTTCTTATCTTTCCCTGAACAAAGCTAGACCTCTGATAATAGGAAATTGTATATAAACTTCTGAATTCTCCTTCCAAATGTGTATGTGATCCTACAAGCAAACTGATCAGTCTATGTGTAGCTTCTGCTGACTTTGCAATATTATTCAAGGTGGTGGATTATCAGCTAGTCTTTCTTTTAGAAAACCACAGAGGTCAGCAATTTTTCAGTTCAGAAGTCTTAGCTAAGACTTTACTTGTCCTTTTAAGTACTAGTAGATAGGAACGAGCAGCAAAATCCTGCTCCCCAAGGTACTCATAGCTTAAATATGGGACTCTGGAGAAATACAGAAGGGCATTTCTTTATTGTTGCCGTCTTAACCACAGTTTGAGACAAAAAAAAAAAACCCTATGATTTGGAAGCAAAAAGTTTATATTCTCAATGACATATCATTATGCTAGAAAGTATGTTTCCAACCTACTCTGGAAAAAGCTAGAAATAAAATTTCTTATTGTGTTATATTCTACTAAGAAATAATTATTTTTCTAAACAAAGAAAATAAAAAGCTGCTAGACAGAGTTATTTTTCCTTCATTAAGGGGAAATTAAAAAATAAGGACTATAGCAGTCATTCTACAGGTTCTACCATTTGAGATCCAATCCAAAAGCCATAGTTTTATATCTATTTCTTAACCTACGAACTCAATTATTAAAATATTTTCTAAATATAAGTCAAACAACAGTATTAGTTCATTTCTTGCCATATGATATTTGACCTGGAAGGGGGGAAGAAGATAACTGCCTATTTGATTTATTTATCCATTGTTTTTATAAAAAAGAAATCTTTTCTACAATTGAATGCTTAAATGGAAAAGAAATTTACTTTAATTATATTGTCAAATGTTTAAGATTGCATGTCTATCAAATAGATGTTTAATAAATTCTAGGTCCAAGAAACTTTTTTTATAAATGATAGCAAGCCTTTACTGACAGTGAAACATTGTCAGGGACATTAAAACTGACATTTCAGAAAGCATCTCCAGGTAGTTTGGGGGGAAGGATGAAAGATAATGAAATAATGAAAGTAATGTATTTTATTTATTGTTGTTGTTAAGTGTCTTCAAGTCAGATCCAGCTCAAATCAACCCTATATACAACAGAACAAAACAGTACCCAACACTGTGAAATGCACATGATCTTTTTTATGTTTAAACCCATTGTTGCAGACAATTGAGAGTCTTCCTTTTTTTCATTGACTCTGCCACTCTTCCAAACATGATGTCCTTCTCCAGGGATTGTTCCTTCCTGAAACATGTCCAAAATACACAAAATGCAGTCTAACCATCATTGCTTCCAAGCAGCACTCAGATTTCACTTCTTCTAGGATGGATTTGTTGGTTCTTTTGGCAGTCAAAGGTATATTCAATATTCATCTCCAACACCATAATTTAAAAGCATCAATTCTTTTTCTTTCTCCCTTATTCATCATACTGGCTCCACAAGCATATGATGCAACTAGAAATACCATGGCATCTTTTGTTTTCTTGATGGCTGCTTCTGTGGGTATTGACTGAAGAATCAAGTAAAGGAAAATTTTGGACAACCTCAATCTTTTCTCCATGTTACTGACCCAGTTGTCAGGACTTTTGTTTTCTTGATGTTGAGGCTCAATCCATAATGAAGGCTGTGTTCTTTGAGCTTTATTAGTAAATGTTTCAAATATTGTTCATTTTCAGCAAACAAAGTTGTGTCATCTGCATAACACAGGTTGTTAATATATCTTCCCCCAATCCTGATGCCATGTATCTTATTCATAAAGTCCAGCTTCTCAGATTATATACTTGGCATAGAGATTTTTTTATTAGAAATTTTTAATGTACATCATAATGTGATTCATTTTGATATGCTTTTCACTGTGACAATTTTCATATATGCAATCTGATAAACATTATTCATATAGGTTACCCCTTACCCTCCTCTATGTTTCCCCCCTCTCCCCCTTCCCATCTAAGTTTCCCATCCAATTCTTCTCTATTTTTTACTATGTAGTATTTTTCTATATGTCCTTGGGTTCCATTTCTGTTTAAGATAGAAACTTTTCCTGTAGTGGTCTTTGTTTCTATCTTGTTAGAACAATTACATGCGATTTCTAGTCCATTTATATTGACCTCATTCTTATATTCCCTCCCACCCCCTTTTATTATGATCTGACCTTTGAGTAGGATTTTTCCTTCTTGTAATTTTGAGTCAGTTCCCTCATATGAGTGAGAACATGTGTTGTTTCTCTTTCTGAGCTTGTGTTTGTTCACTTAAAATAATTTTCTCTAATTCCATCCATTTTGCTGCGAATGACCCTATTTCATTTTTCTTGATTGCTGAATAGTATTCCATTATGTATATATACCATGGTTTTTTTATCCATTCTTCTGTTGAAGGGCACTTTGGTTGATTCCATATCTTTGCTATTGTGAAAAGCGCTGCATTGAACATGGAGATGCAGGTGTCTCTGTGGTATGATGACTCATCTCCCTTTGGGTAACTCCCAATAGTGTTATAGCTGGGTCATATGGTAGATCTATTTTTAGTTTTTTGAGGTACCTCCATGTTGATTTCCATAGTGGTTGCACCAATTTACAGCTCCACCAACAATGTAAAAGTGTTCCCTTTTCCCCGCAACCTCGCCAGCATTTGTTGTTGTTTGTTTTATTCATCTTGGCCATTCTTACTGGTGTAAGGTGAAATCTCAGTGTTGTTTTGATTTGCATTTCCCTAATGGCTAGGGATATTGAGCACTTTTTCATGTGTTTCATGGCGTTATGGACCTCTTCATTTGAGAACTGTCTACTCAGTTCCTTTGCCCATTTGTGTATTGGGTTGTTTGGTTTTGGGTTTTTTTTTTTTTT
>VMDO01034274.1:0-17137 GCA_007922755.1 Pedetes capensis | reverse complement strand
AAAAAAAAAATAATGTTTTGCCTGTTGTACGTAGGGTCGCTATGAGTCGGACACCAACTCGACAGCACCTAACAACAACAACAAATACATAAATTAAAATTATTTTTTTCTAAGAAAATTCTGTGAATATTTTGTTTCTGCTTGCTGGGGTCTTCTTTTCTTCTAGAGAAATGATCTAGAAATAAAGACAATATGTAACAATTCCCTGGGAATTAAAGGTTCCCTCATCCACTCACTGCATTTAGTCCCTGCTATGTTCAAGGGACTACTAAGCAATGGGGATCCACACATAAGACATTTTCTCAGAAATTGCTGTTCTAAGCTGGGTGCCGTGGGAGAAGGACGTGGCAGTCCACTCCCAAGGCAATCCTGAAGCAGTCAGCCACTGAAAACCCTATAAGGGTTGCTATGAGTTGGACATGACTTGATGACGCACATCAACAACAACAAACTGGGTGCCATGGTGCACACCTATAATCCCTGGGACTCAGGAGTCTAAGGCAGGAGGATCGCAAGGTCAAGGCCAGAGGAAGCCTGCACAGCTTAGTGAGACCCTGTCTCAAGATAAATAAATAAAGGGGCAAGGGGTGCAGGTCAGTGGTAAAGCACTTAGCTAACATGCACAGGGCCGAGCTTCAACCCTCACTACTAAAAAAATAAAAAGGAAAATTGCTATTGTGCTTATATACTCTTATATTGTAATATTGTACATATTGTGCTTATATACTCTTAAACTCTGCATGCTCTCTCTTATTTCCATCTTAATAAGTTAACAATATAAGATGATTTTCTTAATTATCACTATACATGATAATGGATTAGTTTGTAGGAACCTGTGTTGGTTAGACAAATTCAAGACAAGCATCTTTCTATAGAAGCACTGGAAAAAAAAAGAAATAGGATGATGTTTCGACTCATAAAAGGAGACGTGTCCTTCCATTAGTTCATGTCTAGGATTTGAGTGTCTTACTGAATTTGTTTACTAACATTTAGTAATTTGTTCTCTCATATAGAAGAAGCATGTATGCAATGATAGTTACCAATGAGGAATTGTGGGATGGTACTTAACCTACAAGGTTAGAACATGCTGATTGATAGTAGATTAATAATATTTCCTGAAAGTAACAAAATTCATGCTGAAAGGAAGAAATTTACTTTATTATGTGTTTTAAAATATTCTCTTGGTTCGTTGAAATTGTTTTCTCAAATTCAAAATTTCATTAATTCTTTCATTCATGCATTCATTCATTGTGGTACTTGGGGTTTGAACGCAGGGCCTTGCACTTACTTTGCAAGGGTTCTACCACTGGGCTCCATCCTCAGCCCATTTTTCACTTTTTATTTTGAATTATGGTCTTGCTAAGTTATCCAGGCTGCCTCTGGCCTACAAATTGCAATCCTTTTGCCTGCAGCTCCCAAGTCACTGGGATTACAGACATGCACCACTGTATCTGGCTAGTTTAGGGTTTTAAATTTTAGCTTCCCTAAGAGTGAACCTCAGGAGTTTTGTGATTGTTTCAGAAGTGACATGCAAAAATATGTGTGTGGGAGTGCACAAACTCCCCTTCCCCCACGTACATTCTCTGGAAAAGGGTCCTTCAACATATCCTCAGGATGATCTATGACAAAAAAGAGCAAGAACAAAGCTTTAATTCATGAATTTCTTCATGGGGAAGATAAGGGAATTAGAGTAAATGATTGCTAAGATTTTGTCTAGCAAGTAGTAAGGTGAATAGAGAAAGAATTGTGCCTATTTTATATCTAGGAATACTACCAGGGATCATGTCCAGGAAACTGGCAGCTACCTTGGTTCTTGTGATCTCCATTTGAAGGAATTCAGATGAGACATAGAGACCATAGAGCAAGTTCATTGTGAAGTGATAGCTCACCCTTAAGGACTAATTACTGGGGAATAATGAGGTTCCTGAAGAAGCATGGAGAAACCTGGAGAAACCTCAGTTTTTTGGATGAGATGACTTCAGATTAGGATGCTTCCCCAAGCAAAGAAAAAGACCAGAAGAAAAGTTAAGTAAGCTTAACTTAGAAGGAAATACACCTTGGACAGATAGACAGGGTGGATGCCCGGAGAGATCAGGGGCACAGTGATCTCTGTCCTCCCTCTTATTTGTTGAAACCAGAGTAAAGCAGTGATATGCCCAATGTGACATGAGCCCTGGGTTGGAACTAAAGGTCTGCCTTCCCCACACAAAGGGCAAACGTGTTGTTTAGGGCATGTGCACGTGGGGTCTTTGTTTTGTAAAGTGGTATATTTCAAATGAATGGGTTCATAGGCAGATACAGTGGTGCCTTGGCACTTGATCACAATCCATTCTGGAAGCCTGATCTAGTACTGAGCAATTCCAGTGCCAAGCACTTTTTTCCCATAAGAAATAATGTAAATGTATTTAATTGGTTCTGGCACCCACTAATAGCTAACTACCTGGAATTGTTCATAGTATTTTATAGTATGGCACATGTAAAAAGATGGGCTTGTTTCAAATATGTTTATTTGAAAAATACACTTTAATCATTACAGTACTATAAAACAAAACATCATCTTACCTTTTTTAAAGAGAATGGGTGGCTTGAGTGAATGGTGGTGAGGAAAGTTGAGAGAGAGGAGGAGGAGATTTGGAAAAGAAGTCCCCTTTCATAGTGGCTGAAGGCAATTCATCTTTGGGAGTCTTCTTTTTCCTATATTTTTGCTTGAAGTTCTTCAACTGGAGGTAGATGGCCATCCCACTAAAAACCTCTCAATGGAAATCTGATATTGTCTTCATTCTGAGGATCATTCCAAAGTGGGATATGATGTGGTCATTCACTAAGGATACGGTCTGTTCTCTCTCTGTCAGGGTGATGCTTTCCAAAAAGGCTTTGTGTTTCTGACCATCTGGCACATTTCTTTTAGCACTAAAGTGGGAAGTTCCTCCCTTTGTTCCTCTCCCTCCTTTTCCTCACCTGCAAATTCTGGTGCTCCCATCTCTCCCTGCTCCTTCTCCCGATCCTTGGAGCTCCTCCACCAACTCCTTGACATCATCAGCGTTGACCTCCAGGCCCATGAACTTGCCCAGAAACAGTCTCCTTGACCACAGACTCAGCCTCCTCCTCAAATCTTACAAAGTCCCTGTCTTCTACAGCACCTGGGCACAGTTTCCTCCAAGCATATTTTATTGTCCCATAGGTGATATCATACCCAAACCTTGACTGTGAGACTTATGCAATGGAGAAGGTTAAAATGCACCTTCCAAAACTCTCAAGTGTAAATTGAGTATCAGAGGTGACTTCAAAGCACCTCTGAAAAAGAGCTTTTGTGGAGAGTTTCTTAAAATTTGATATCATTTCCTGGTGCATGGGCTGGATAAGGGGAGTAGTATTTGGTGGCAAAAAATTGACTGAAATTGTTACTGGGGAATGCGGATCTGGGAGGCTGGCAAACTTCAGTCTTTTTGTGAGCATATAAAAAAATTCATACTTGACAAAAGTTATAATAGAGAATATGTTGTTGTTAGGTGCCGTCGAGTTGTGTCCGACTCATAGTGACTGTCATAGGGTTTTCAATGGCTAATTGTTTCGGGATTGCCTTGGGAGTGTCTGGCCACATCCTTCTCCCATAGTAGAGAATACAGGCAATATTTATTAAAAGATGGTGCCCTTCCAAAAATGAAGGTGGGCAGTAAAGAAGAGCTACTGCTGTTGCACGGATCTAAAGTCAACTGTGATTTCTATAGTGGAGTTTGAGGTTTTAAGGGGGGAAAGAAACAGTTGATACGTGGGGTCTATGTCTAGAGTAGGTTAATCGATTCCCTAGTGTCTTCAAAGGAATGGGCTCAGAGATGGACATTTCAAGAAGTTAAGAATCTAGGCAGCACCAGGCGCGGTGTCGCACGCCTGTAATCCCAGTGACTCGGGAGGCAGAGTCAGGAGGATCGCAGGTTTGAGACCAGAGGCATCTGCGTAATTTAGTGAGACTCTGTCTCAAAAAGTAAAAAAATGGGCTGGGGGTGCAGTTCAGTGGCCCAGCACTTGCAAAGCATGCAAGCATGAGGCCCTGGATTCCACCCAGTACCACACACACACACACACACACACACACACACACACACACACACACACACACACACACACAAATCTAGGCAGCTATCAGTCTCTGTAAGGGGGCAGAATCCTTTGAACAGTGTCCACTCCAATTCTGTGGGAGGCGTTTGGTTCACATTCTTTATCATCCATCACGGCTGAATGCTGGAGTCATATTTAATCTCCCACTTCCTCCTTTTGGCCTGGTAATGGCTAAACTAACCTAACCAACAAAATGAAGCTACGTTCCTGCATCAATGTTTCCTCTAGTCCTGGAGGATGTGCAGGAACATTGTCAATGACACAAGAAGCCCTCTTTGGCAACTATTTTTTCTGAAGATATTTTTTCACTGACAAGTCTTTATACACCCATTCACAAAAATATTGCCAGGTTACTCATCCTTTGTCTTCCACATTACATTAAGCTTGCTCTTTATAACATTGTTTCTCTTAAAAGTTCAGGTCATTGCTGTGGTAGACAAGCAGTGGCTTCAATTTAGTCTTCACTCATATTCCCACACAAGAGAGTCTAGCCTTCACTGGCGTGTGCTCTAGCAAATATTTTTTCCTCTTGTGTGATGGACCTGTCTGGCATCTTTACCAAAACAGGCCCGTCTTGTCAATTGAAAACTTGCTGTGGAGCAAACCCTTCAGCAACTACGTATGCTTTGAATTCCAAAACAAATTTCTACAGCAGTTTTGTTGGCACTTACAGTCTCACCATACTTAATCACACAGTGAGTTCCATTTCTCTTTTTAAATTTTTCATCCAGCCATGGCTGGCCTTGAAAGTTAGCTTCCACACTTGTTCTAGGGGTGTCTTTAGCAAGCTCTCCATACAGTTGCAATACTTTTTGGCTGATTGTGGCCTTCAAAACACTATCCCTGGCTGCTTTTCATTTATCCACACCAATAATAACTTTATCTCTTTCATTATCACTATTATTGTTGTTGTTAGGTGCTGTCAAGTCAGTGTCCGACTCATAGTGACCCTATGTATAACAGGTGAAACACTATTGTCAGTGCTTCTCTGATATTCATAGAGTTCTCAATGGCTGATTGTTTTTTGGAAATGAGTTGCCAGATCCTTCTCCCATTATCATTATTATTATTATCGTTATTGTTGTGGCAGTACTTTGGGGTTTAGCCTAGGTTTTAACCCAGGGCCTTGCACATATGTCATGTGCTGTAGCTCTGGGCTGCACCCTCATAATGTGCAGGAGAGACACACAACTGCAGCAAAAACAAAAGTCTCTGAAGAAATCATCTTAGCTCTCAGAGCAGTGGAATTTCTATGGGTAGGAGCTCAATGTGGAGGGTGAAAAATACTCTCTTGGGCACAGCATGGACTAACATTTTGTGGGTACCTATGGGATGACCAAGGGCCACACCTGTTCTCCAACTGTAGAGCACCAGAGTGTCAGAAAACCACTGTCAGCTTCTGTCATCTTCCCAAACATTTGGGTTACCATTGTAACTCAGACCTTGAGACATACTTTGTTATGATTTAAAATGAATCCAGAAATTGGATTTGTTGATAAAGATATCAGTGATAATTTACTATGACACTTGGCTTTCTAAAATTCACATTTGTGGGAGTTGAAGCACAGCAAAAAACAAAACAAAATGCTTTTGTTCCATTTGCTTTTGTGCAAAAGAGTAAACAATTTTACAAGGTCTAAGGTAACTTTTTCTCTGTGACTTTAAAATTTTCATCATTTCTGGGTTTCTCCTGAACTACTGTGGTATGAGGCTAGAAGTTAAGTCTTACTTTAGGTTCAGCACAACTTGAATAGTTGACTATGGTTTTCTTAGATGAAAACACTGATTTTCTCAGAACAATAGAGATAGTCCCCAAAAATGTATGTACATCTTGGGACAAAAACTTTCCATTTTGCTGTTTTAAGAATGTGTTGTATGCTTGTTCTAATGTGATAGTAAAAGTATAATCCGAAATGCCAGAATGTCATACTATACCGAATGTCATTGCCTGCATATTCCAATTCAGGTTAAAAAATAATCCATAGATAACATCTCTTAAAATGTGCATACGTTTTTTAGCAGCTCCACTATAGTATGAGCAGGAAAACTAATCATCCCTCTGTCTTTGATCTTTAAATTATACATTTGTGTCCTGATGGGTTTCCAAAAAAGCATAGCACAAGGTCATGAATCATAGAGCGATTAGAATAGTGTTCATCTTGCTTGGCAGTTTCCTGCTGGCTCCTGTTATAATGTTGACAGGGAGGAGTGTGAGAGTGGGAATGAGGTTTGCAGTTAATTGTCATTGGAGGTCTTGAACCTGGTTTGTTGAGTTAATTCTAACCATTAAGGAATATATTTGCTAAGGGTGAGCTCTCTGCTTCCATGTCAGTATGGAATGGTGACGTTTTTCAAAGCCACCACCAACTTGGCAGTTTATGAGAAAAGATTAGAAACCTGTAGAAGTGGACTTACCATATCACATTAGCATACGAAACTCAAGCCCCTGTGGGGATTTGAAGCAGAAGGAGATTCAATACAGAATTCTGCATGGTGTTAGAAAGGCTGGAGGAGCCTGCTCTAATCTGAGCTGCAGGAGGCTGCCATGTGGACGGTTGACTCATGAAAACACCACTATTAGCTGCTGTCTAAGAACCAGGATGCAGCTGCTAGCATCCCCACAATTGGCTCACAAGAATACTGAAGCCAGGAATTAGCTGCTACACAAAACTCATTCTCAGCAGTGCTAGCCAGCAGCAGTAGCTTCAGGAAGATGCCTCTGCCTGTCTGCCTTCCATCCTTCATGTGTATCTCACTGCCGAACACAGTTCATGTTCATTGAATTAGCTGCCAGAAGTTTGGGAAATGCATCTTTTCTTAGGCTTTTGTAGTTCAGGAGCAGTTAGGAGGCTGGGCCGGATGGATGCTGAGCAAGCTGATCCACTTTACTTAGACTAACTTGTAATTTTAATTTTTTTATTTTAATTTTTTTGTGTTTGTGATGCTGGGGATCAAAACTAGGGCATTGTACATGTTGGGCATGAGTTCAGGAGTGGATTGCCACATCCTCCTCCCGTTTTTTGTGGTGCTGGGGATAGACCCTGGGTCCTCAGAGAGTGTGGAGCGGCACTCTACCAACTGAGCTAAACCCCAGCCCTCGTAATGGGTTGTTGTTGTTAGGTGCCATCAAGTTGGTGTCTGACATATAGCCACCCTATGTCCAACAGATGAAACACTATTGTGCTTCTCTTCTATTCAGAGGGTTTTCAATGGCCACGCCTCATCCCTAGGTTTTATTTCCACCCTCCCCCTCCCCCCCAACAAAATCTTGCTATACAGCCCATGTTGGCCTTGAACTTGTGATCCTCCTGCCTTAGCCTCCCAAGTGCTGGGAATAAAGGTGTGTATTGCCATGCCCAGCTGCTGGTCTAGTGTTTTAACCCAATAATGCCCAGCATTCTATTTATAAGATTCTTATTTAAAAAAAAAAACAGATGAAATTTGACATTTTTTTGGTTCACAGGGATTCTAAGAAAGATAAATGATATTAAATGATATTAAAATGATTTAAAAAGCATAAAAATACTTCAAAAAGATGATTTGCATGAGGTTGAAACATGAATTTATAGACACCCCTGGTGATATCACAAGGTATGAACAAGATACGACAGTCAGGTGCTGTCACATGGCAAGCAGTATCTTCAATTGAGAACGGAGCGCCCCTCAACTTCTTATCTTGAAAATTTGAGAACAAAAGAAGAGTATAATGAAGATTTTTATACCTTTTTTTGTTTGTTTGTTTGTTTGTTTTTTTGTAGTGCTGGGGATTGAACTCAGGTTTTGGCACTTGCTTGGCAAGCACTCTACCATGGAGCTACATCTCCAGCCTGCCTTCTGTACTTTTCACCTGCATTCATCAGACGTTATCAGTTTGACACATTTACTTTTTCTCTTTTACTCTCCATCTTTTTCTTTCTTTCCGTCCCTTCATCCCCCTCTTCTCTTTTTTCTTCTTTCTTTTCTTTCTTTCTTTCTTTCTTTCTTTCTTTCTTTCTTTCTTTCTTTCTTTCTTTCTTTCTGTACTGGGGGACATATATACACAGAGTTGTGCAGCCATCACCACAATTTTAAAACATTTTCATCTTCTCCAAAATAATTATCCATACTATTACATTTATTGTACCCCTTACCTATTAAGGAGCCTGCAGCCATACCACTGTGGCATCTGATCCTGTCAGATCTCGGAAGTTAAGCAGGGTTGTGCCTAGTTAGTACTTGGATGGAGACCGCCTGGGAACAGCAGGTGCTGTAGGCTTGGGGAAAGGCTTGGGAAAAGGACCTGGCAACCCACTCCCAAAAAACAATCAGCCATTGAAAACCCTCTGAATAGAAGAGAAGCACAATAGTGTTTCATCTGTTGGACATAGGGTGGCTATATGTCAGACACCAACTCGATGGCACCTAACAACAACAACCCATTACGAAGGCTGGGGTTTAGCTCAGTTGGCAGAGTGCCGCTCCACACTCTCTGAGGACCCAGGGTCTATCCCCAGCACCACAAAAAACGGGAGGAGGATGTGGCAATCCACTCCTGAAGCAATTCCGAAACAATCAGCCATTGAAAACTCTATGAGGGTCACTAACAATGATGACAAGGACAACCCAGTACGAGTCACCCTTCCACTCTCCTCCCTAGCCATAGGTTACCATGACTCTATTGTCTTGATCTATAGATGTATCTATTCTGACACTTCATCATATAAATGGGATCATAAAATATATCATCTTTTGTGACTGGCTTCTTTCATTTAACACAGTGTTTTCAAGGTTATCATGTTGTAACATGCACCATTAATCTTATTCCTTTTTATTGCCAAATTATGTTTCATTGCGTGCATTGCCACATTTTATGCATTGTTTCAATAGCTCATGTATATTTGAATTGTTCCCACTTTTGGGCTATTATGAATGCCTGTGGTGCTACTATGAATATTTGTATGTAAGTTTTGGTGTGGAGATGTATCTTCATTTCTTGTGGATATATACCAAGGAGTGGAGTTGGGTTGTACGGATTGACCATTTGAAGAACTATCACTGTTTTCCAAAGTGGCTGTGAAATTTTGCATTCTCACTGGAAATGTATTAAAGTTCTAATTTCTCTACATCATCACCAGCACAGATGTGTGCTGTGGTGGCACCTGGGTAGAAGAGAAAAAATTTGACAATAATATCACTTACAATGACATAAAAAAGTCTGGGAAAAATTTAATGAAAGATATACAATACATCTACACATGACACTATAAACATTATTCAGCAGACTTAGAAAAGAGTTAAATAAAACAGAAATATATGCCATATTGGATTTTAAATGATGTTAGTCTCCCCTGCATTTGACCTATGGGCTCAATGCAGTCCTAATTAAAAGGATAGGCTCCTTTGAGAGGGGGTAGGGACTTGGAAAACAGTCTAAAATTTATATGGAAATGCAACATGTACAAATAACTAAGACAATTTTTTTTTTTTTGCAGTGCTGGGGATGGAGCCCAGGTCCTCACGCACGTTAGGCAAATGCTTTACCACTGAGCTACATCAGTAGGCCAGGATATTCTTGAAGAAGAACTAGATTGAAGACTTATTTAACCAGATATTGACTAATTATAACCAACAATTAAGACATGGTGGCATTAGCATAAAGACAGGCAAATTGACCAGTTTAAAGGAGGAGCCCAGAAACCCAAACATATATGTAAGCTTTATTTTATTCCTGAGTGGCACAGCAGACCAGTGGGGTACTGGGCAATAAATGGTGCTGGGATAATTGCACAGCCTGATTTTAAAAAAAAGAAAAGAAAAGAAAAGGAAAGAAGAAAAAGGAAAAGAAAAAAAAAGATTTGAATCCTTATGTAAATATTGATGTCAGGTAGATATTAGATTTAACTGTGCAAGGCAAAATAATAAAGCTTTTAGAAAAGAATAGAATACCTCTGATCTCAAGGTATGGAAAAATTCTTAAAATAAGACACACAAAGCACTAATAGAAAGATTGCTTTATTTGATATTAAAAGCTTCTGTAGAGGCAACCTACAGAATGAGAGAACATACTTACAAATTATTTGTTCAACCAGGGATTAATTTCAAGAATATGTAAGGAACTCAATTCCACAGCAGAAACAAACAGTAAACTAAGAAGGAGGAGGAGGAGGAGCAGCAGCAGTAGCAACAATCTGATTAAAAAATGAGCAAATGATCTGAATAGAACTTTCTCAAAAGAAGATAGACAAATGATCAAGAAGTATAAGAAAAATGTTCAGTATCACTAAACATCAGAGAAATGTAAATCAAAGCCATAATGAGATATAGCTTCACCCTGATTAGAATGACTGTGCTCAAAAAGGCAGAAATTAACAAACGCTGGCAAAGTGTGTGGACAAAGGGGAACTCTCATCACACTGTTAATTAGTGTAAATTAGTACAGCTATTATGGAAAACAGTATAGAGGTTGATCCAAAAGCAGAAAAGAACTACTACAGGACCCAACAATCCCACTTCTGGGTATATATAATATATTCAAAGACAACGAAATCAGAATTGCAGAGATACCGGTACTCCCATGTTTATTGTGGCACTATTCACAACAGCCAACCTATGGAATCACCCTAGGTAATAGCCCTAAAATAGGAACAACTCAAAGTCCATAAACAGTAGAACAGATAAATAGCAAAGTATCCTGCTTTATTATACAGTAATGAACATGAAGGAACTATGCTTGCAAAAGAAGATAAATCTCAAAACGTAATGAGAATTGAAGGAAAGCAAGCAAGAATACTTTTAAATTTCTTAGAACACACACACACACACACACACACACACACGCAAGCGCGCCATGGTTAGATGATAAAAGCAAAGAAGTGATTGGCTTAGATATCAGGGAGGAAGAGGCAGTATCTGGGAGGGGCCACTTGGGAAGGTTGGCGTACCATTTACCTGTTTATAGCCTAGCGGCTCCACATCCATGCTTCAATACCTGCGCTAAGGTAACCTGAATCCTGTGAGCGGCTGTTTCACTGCTAGCACGATGCTGAACAGTAGAGGACGCAGGAGACACTGCATCGGGCGGTGCTTCAGTCTGCGCGTCTGCGGGAGGCCACGCCCAGCGTGCGCCGCCCTGGGCCACCGGGCTGCCCAGCCAGGCTGACTTGTTGGTCACGCCCCCACGCGCTCCAGACCGAGACACCAAGCGCTCTAGACACGGTCCCAGCAGTGCCCCTACATGAGCATGCCCTCATCCACCCCCACCTGGAAGTTTGTCAGTCGGTAAACTGATGTACGGCGATCACCAAAAGCAGATTTTCCTTCGTCACTGGAGATGAATAGATAATTTGCACAGAAGACATATGGAAGGAAGTGAGAGGGATAAGGAGGGAGGCAGGAAAGAAATGAGTATGCAGTGCCTCACCAGTTATTAAAAATGTCCCAGGAGAAGCGGCTCCATCCTATAGGCACTACAAGCCTTTTCTCAGACCCTCTCCAGGCGATGGAGTGAAAGCTCTACAGGTGGCTCTGCCTTCTCTGAGCTCTCTGGCGATATGTAATGATACCATTTGGGGACATCTGGAATCCCATTCAATTCCAGCTCTGCCGAGTTCTAGCTGTGGGGAGCTGAGAAATGGCAAGTCTTCCCTCATCCGCACCATCCCCTGGTCCACAGGTGGGGAGGGAGGTCCCTCCTGGGCTGGGACACAGCCTGAACAGGCGATGTACAAAGGCCTACACAGCCCCCAAGAGCTAGTTTCTTCCTCCTCAACTTGTGTTATTCCTCTTGGAGAAAAGTGATTCCTCTTGAAATGAAGCTGAAAGTGGGGTGGGGGAGAGTGATTTTGGTAAATCATTCCATACTAAATATTATTGTTATTAGGTGTCCTCGAGTCGGTGTCTGACTAGTACTGACCCTACATACAATAGGTGAAACACTACTGTTAGTGCTTCTCTGCTATTCATAGGGTTTTCAGGGGCGGATTGATTTTTGGGAGGGGGTTGTCAGGTCCTTCTCCCAAGCCTATAGCACCAGGTGTTCCCAGGCGCTCTCGTACCCAAGTACTAACCAGGCTGGACCCTGTTTAAATTTCCAGATCTGAAGAGATCAGATGTCACAGTGGTATGGATGCAGGCTCCTAAATATTAGAAAAAAACATAATAGGCAAATATTATAGTCCATCTTCATAATGGCCTAATCAATTAAGAAATACATCCATTATATTGAAAGAGCCAGGCTCATGGAATCTAATCTGCAAAATGCTTCCTCCTCCTCCTCCTCTTCCTCCTTCTTTTCTAGTTACCTATTCAAACGTGCTTAGAAGGTAGCTTCTCCCCGTCCCTTGGATAAAATCTAGGGCAAGTCCCATGACTTTTTGTTGTTGTTGTTGCATGACCATTTTGATCACTGTTATATAACAAAAAATTTCTCCTGTTACTGCTAGTTCCAAAACCAGACTCTGCTCAGCACTCACCACATCCAGTCTGATGTAGTCGTCTACATTTCTAACTTCCAGTTGCATCTTGCCCTTCACCCCTTCCACCCCATGGCCTATGCCCACACATGACAATGGACGTTCAGTGTGATTTCCTATCTTTCTGTTTAGTCGTCCTATTTGTCCTTCCCTATCTGACTGGTAGAGCCTGGGATAGGTTAAGGGGCAGGGGCATGTGGTGGGGGAGGGCTAGGTAAATAGTGCTGGCCTGACCTGCAGGACTTGAGTGTTCCCCGGGGCTCCTTTCACTCTGGACCTCTTCCCGCCATCCCCATGACCTTGGTTTGCCCAAGCATGTACTGGCACACAGCACCATCCCATCCACTTTAAAGGTTTCTATCACATTTGTCTGGAAATGGAAGTCTGGAAATTATATTTCCCAGACACTTTTACAATAAAATTCCAGGTTGATTCTCACAAATATGAGGTGCTCAAGTCAGATCAGAAAGCAGCAAGATGGTAAAAATCATCTTTTCTTCCTTCCTCTGGTAATTATCCTGTGATAATTACAACCACAGGATATTCAAGACATTTGTGGTAATATGTAATATGGGCAAAGCATTCTACATTGAAAAGTAAGAAAAAAAACCTATCTGTCAAATGGCTGTGCAAATTATACTCTATCATCATTATGAGATGCCAAATTGGCAGCAATGACACAGGCCCAACGGTTGCCTCATGGGGGCATTACCCTAGGGACTGTACCTGTTCAGCTAAGCACAGGTAGCTGGAGTTTCTGACATAGGGAATGATGATGTTGTGAATGGAATTATCCCCCCTAATTCTTCCTTCCTCCCTATAGTGGGACCCATTGTTAAGTAGCTTCACAATGCCTCTCACAAAAAAAGACATAATTTACTTCTCCTGCCCTTTGATTTTCAGTGCAGCCATGTGCCCTTTGTGGCCAGCAGGGCATCTGGTGATATAGCATAAGCAGAAAGTAGGAATGTATTTGTACATTGAGGCTTTCCCTCTTATGCTTCTGCCTTGATCATGACAGGAACTTTTTCTGCATAGCTGCTGTCCCATAAGCCTGGGCTCAGAATGAACAAGCACAGAGCAAAACTGGTGAGGAGCTCAGTCCAGCTAGACTCAGAGCTTGACAGCAAATTGCTTAACCTAGATTAGCCCACACCCCACTGATCCACAGAGGCAAAAGACATGAATGCTTATACTATTTCCTCTGAGAAGTTGTGACTGTTTGTTATACACCATCATTGTACAAATAGCTGACTGATACAAGCAGCTTTCCCTCCTTTGGCTTCACTAGCCTTCCTAAGAATAGTGTGACTAACTCCCTGTATAGAGTCATTGTTTACTGAGAATCATTTTTTGGGGAAAAGAATTCCGGGAAAAGAATTATGTTTCTGCTTGAGGTCAACTGATATTCACGCTGAGAACAAGTGGAAAAGCTGAATAAAATACAGAAAGCTTTTTTTTTTTTTAAGTTATTGGAGAGCTGCCAAGTTGACAAATAATTGCAGGGGTCATGATCTCAGAAGAAAGCAAGCACAAGGAGGTGAAGTAACATTCTGTGAACCACATTCCTCATCACAAAATTTGCTGATTCTGGTTAAGAGGCTGAGCAGTTGTACATTAAAAATTTCTAATAAAAAAAAAAAGAGGCTGAGCAGTTGTATAGAGGGTCATAGTCAAGGGCAGCAAAGGGAGGAGAGTTACTGGTGTTGGGGAGACAAGAAACTGGAGACTAAGATGGTTAAAGCTGTTGGGACTGGAGGGGCAAAATATCAGAAAAGAGAGACACAGAAAAGTCACCTTAAATGCCAGGTGCTGTGGCTCTCACCGGTAATTCCAGTGACTTGGGAGGTGGAGGCAGAATGAGCATTGCAAGTTTGAGGCCAGAAACAGCCTACAAAACTTAGCAAGACCCTGTCTCAAAATAAAAAAATAAGGGGCCAGGGGTATAGCTCAGTGCTAGAGCACTTACATAGCATGGGCAAAGCTCTGGGTTCAATCATGGAGTTAAGCAGGGTGAGGCCTGGTTAGTACTTGGATGGAAGACTGTGGGGCATTGCCCTGCTGCTGGACTCACTCTGGCCGTGAGCAGGGACCAGAAGCCAAAGACCTGTCTTCTGGTGAGGGGGAGCTGGGCACCCAGGAGCTGCGCTGCCTGGAAAGGAGGCTTATGCCCACAGCTGCTCTGAGAAGCCTTGAAAAAGGCAGGCTCAGAGGCTTCTGCCCAGGGTGGCTCCTTGCTTCTTTTCTTCCCAATGAAGACTCTGAGTGCTCTGCTACAACAGCTCTTTATTTCTTCCTTGTCTGTCCCGTTCAATGGAATGGACCCAGACTGCTCCGTGTATCACCCTTATATACTCTTCTGGGGCTTGCCGGGGGACCAATCAGAGGCAGTTACCTCATACGGGTTGCAGCCAATCAGAGGGGACATTCAAATTTGGTTTTGTAGAAGTAGCCAGTCAGGGGTGGTTCCAGAACAGTCCAATCAGGAGCCGTTCTGGTGTTTGGAAACAGCCAATCGGTGTCGAGGGGCCGGAGGCAAGGGAATAGATGCCAGAGCCATCTTGGGGAGCTCTATGACCCTGAGTTCCAGGATGTAGGGCAAAGGTGACTGCCTGGGGAACAAGCCTCAGTCCTCTAAGGGAGCCTAGATAGGCCCTGGGGCTAACTGCGTCTCCAGGCAGTGCCCTACAGGAGACTGCCTGGGAACACCAGATACTGTAGGCTTGGGAGAAGGGCCCAGCAACCTGCTCCCAAAACTCAATCTGCCAATGAAAACCCTATGAATAGCACAGAAGTACTGACAAAGTGTTTTGTTTGTTGTACGTAGGGTCACTATCAGTCGGATACCGACTTGATGGCACCTAACAACAACATGCCTGCAGCCGTAGCCCTGTGGCATCTGATCCCGTCAGATCTTAGAAGCTAAGCAGGGTCGAGCTTGGTTAGTTCCTGGATGGGAGACCGCCTGGGAACACCAGAAGCTGTAGGCTTGGGAGAAGGACCTGGCAACCCCCTCCCAAAAATCAATCTGCCATTGAAAACCCTATGAACAGCAGAGAAGCACTGACAATAGTGTTTCGCCTGTTGTACAGAGGGTCACTATGAGTCGGATACCAACTCGACGGCACCAAACAACAACAACAACAACAACAACATGATAAAAAAAACAATTTCTAACAAGTTGAGACTATGTGATCCTGAGTACATTAAAAGTCTTATAGCAAATATCATGCTTAATGACACTTAACAACTCATTTATTATTTATTTATCTATTTATTGTTGTAGCACCGGGGATAGAACCCATCTGTTAGACAAGTCTTATTCTCTGAGCCACACCACTGTGCTCTAACAATGACCATTTGATGGCTTTTCTTCTGAGACTGAGATGGAGATGAAGATGCCCACTGTCACTACTGTAGTCAGTAGTCTGTTGCCAATGCAACTTGTATATTGCGCTTCTATCCTGAAACTTTGCTGAACCTGTTTATTGGTACCAATAGCTCTCTCTCTCCCTCTCTCTCTCTCTCTCTCTCTCTCTCTCTCTCTCTCTCTGTGTGTGTGTGTGTGTGTGTGTGTGTATGTATGTATGTGTTCTTTAGGATTTTTTATATACAAGACCATATTGTCAGTAAATATAGTTTTACTTCTTCCTTTACAATCTAAATTCCTTTTAGTTCTTTTTCTTGCCCAGTTGCCCAGCCACTGCATAAGTAAGGCATAAAGTTTGGGAAAGGAAAAAATAGAACTATCTTTTGCAGAGGACATGATTGTGTTGTTAGGTACCATTGAGTCGGTCTGACTCATAGCAACACTCATAGAATTTTCAATGGATGATTGTTTTGGGATTGCTTCGGGAGTGGATTGCCATGTCCTTCTGTTTTGGCAGTGCTGGAGAGCAAATCTACAGTAGCACTCTAACAACTGAGCTAAACCCCAGCCCCTGATTATATGTAAGAATCTGCAAATTATGACAATTTAGACAAGTTTGGCAAGGCCATTCATTAGGTACAAAGTCAACATACTTTTGAATCACTAGAATCTCTATATTTTAGCAATAGATGAATATAAAACACCCAAGAATAAACCTAGTGAAAAGTGTGTAAGAGCATTCTTGTTGAAAGTGTTCAAAGGAAACTTAAAAAAGAAAACCTAAAGAAATGGAGGAATATACCATTTTAATGGATTGAAAGATTTAATATTCTAAAGTTGTCAGATGGTCCCCAAATTGGTATTTATTCAATGATATCCAAGCACATTCTAACACTTTTTTTTTTTTTTTTTTTTTTTTTGCTGCAGTACTGGGGTTTGAACTCAGGGCCTTGCAATTACATGCTTTGCAAGTAACACTTTCTTTTTTAAATTGACTTGCTGTTGTTGTTGTTGTTAGGTGCCGTCGAGTCGGTATCCGACTCATAGCGACCCTCTGTACAACAGGGGAAACACTATTGTCAGTGCTTCTCTGCTGTTCATAGGGTTTTCAATGGCAGACTGATTTTTGGGAGGGGGTTGCCAGGTCCTTCTCCCAAGCCTACAGCTTCTGGTGTTCCCAGGCAGTCTCCCATCCAGGTAC
>VMDO01034273.1:0-17135 GCA_007922755.1 Pedetes capensis | reverse complement strand
CGACCCTCTGTACAACAGGGGAAACACTATTGTCAGTGCTTCTCTGCTGTTCATTGGGTTTTCAATGGCAGATTGATTTTTGGGAGGGGTTTGCCAGGTCCTTCTCCCAAGCCTACAGCTTCTGGTGTTCCCAGGCGGTCTCCCATCCAGGTACTAACCAGGCCCGACCCTGCTTAGCTTCCGAGATCTGACGGGATCGGATGCCACAGAGCTACGGCTGCAGGCGAGTCCTGTGCTAGAAAGCACTAACTGTTAAATCTTCTTAGTAGGAGATGGAATCAGTATTTTAGCAACTTTGTGTCATTAACACTAGCAGCATCATTGAATGCCATATGAGAACATGCACTTTTCTACATGACAGTCTTTCAGGTGCATGATGACTAAACCTATGACCTCCCACAAGACTTCTGTTTCAGAGACTAATGTCCATAGTTCATTTGGTCTTTCCTCCTTTTACCGGGTGGCTAAATCTTTCAACATCCTATTCTCCTCCCATGATTTTTCAGTTAATTCCTGAGAGAACTTGTTTTCCCCAATAATCACAGAGTACTTCTTTAACACTATACCTCTATGACCTTGAATAGTATCTGGTAGAAGTTCAATGAATACTGTTGGTGAAATTAATATAAAAAACAGTGACTTGGGAGGTAGAGGCAGGAGGATCACAAGCTAAGGCCACAGGCCTGCCTGTCTTAGCAGGATCCTGACTCAAAGTAAAAAAGAAAAGAAATGGGCCAGGGGTGCAGCCAAGTGGTGGTAGTTGTTGTTTTTAGGTGCTCTTGAGTAGGGTCTGACTCATAGTGACTCTGTATACAACAGAACAAAACACTTCCAAACACTCCCCAACATTTTGCGATTCCTGACACTATGTCAATGCTTCTCTGCTATTCGTAGGGTTTTCAATGGCTGATTGTTTTGAGATTGTTTCAGGAGTGGGCTGCCGGGTCCTTCTCCCATTTTTGCAGTTGTGGGGATTGAACCCAGGGCCTCAGAGAGCACACAGCAAGCACTCTACCAAATGAGTTAAACGCTGGCAACACCTGAGGGGTAGAGCACTTGCGAAGTATGTGCAAAGCCTTGGATTCAACTCCCAAGTACCACAAAAAAGAGGGGGTGCAGAGGGAAGCTTAATAAGTTCACCTCCCTTAAGTCTTTCATCATCTGTCAAATTTTGTGTACTACCACTTCCTCTACTTGCATCCTACCACTGTGGCATCCAATCCTGTCAGATATTGGAAGCTAAGCAGTATCCAGCCTGATTAGTACTTGGATGGAAGACAGCCTGGGAACACCAGGTCCTGTAGGCTTGGGAGAAGGACCCAGCAACAAACCCTCCCCATCAAAAAAAAAAAAAAAAAAAAAAAAATCTGCCATTGAAAACCCTATGAGGGTCGCTATGAGTTGGACACGACTCGATGGCACCCAACAACAACAACAACAACAACAACAATGCTTTTCATCCAGACACTTGCCTTTACATCACTGTTACCTACCCATATACAATTCTGTGTCTTTAAATGTAAAAATGTAATGCCCATCTCACATATATATGTACAGGTTCAAAGCTAGAAGCCAGCTAGATTTCCTTAAAATCCATCCCCATTTTTTTAATGAGAAATGTAGATATTATAGTCACCACTGTAAAGGCTATAGTACTCTTCCTGAGATGTGAAGGCATGGGTATAGCTATGAAAAATTAGTCTGCAGAAATGTAATTTAACTTTTCCTATTATGACTTAATATCCTATAAAATATAGCATATAAGACTGAACACAAATACCTAAAATATGAACTGGCCAGATTTTTATTGTTTGATGTATACACTGTACACTTCTGATAGAATTTGAACTTGAAGTTGGTTCCTTTCCTCTCCCCCTGCCCCCTCTGTCTCTCGTAAGTCTTATGATCTTTCTCATCATTGCTCTTTTTCTCCTTTTTAAACAGGATTGCTATTGTCATAGCTCTCCTTTTTCTATGCAGCCATGTAATTCAAGTAGATATATTTTGGCAGTTGAATAGCAGTTAAGCCGAGTGTCCCAATTCTGTATTTCTGCAGTTGTTCTTAAATATGTATCAAGCTTTTTATTTGTCAGTAAAATTAGATTTTCTTCATTTTATCCTATTAAGTCTTTTTGAATATATTTTTAATACAATGCTTATCTATCTTTCCTATCTTTGTGTCACTCTCAAAGATAATAAGCTTGTCATTTGTTATCATTCAGGTTTTGGCAAAATGTTCAAAAAGAACCAAAGGCAATTCTTGAGAACATCACTTGGGATCTAGGTTGAAATCAATTCACTAGCATGGATTCTGTAAAATAATAGCATAATATAATGGAAAAACAAACTAAATGCTTATGCCCAAAGGTATTTGCATTGAATTTCCCTATTTCTATTACTTAGAGATAATCTGTTCAATAGTGTGTTCTGAAATTTTGTCCTTATTCAATGCCTAAATACTGCCTTGAATCAGGCATTTTGACATGTAATAGTTTATTCTAAAAAATTCCTATCATAGTTTACAGAAGTGTGACTCCAGGAAGTTACAAAGCCAGGGAGGATTAAGAGCTGGTTCAGACAAAGATGTGATTAACCCAAGTCTTTTTCTTTAATTACTAGAATTCCCCATCTTCAAATGTACTAGGGACATTCACTTGAAGCATCTAGAATAGCAGTTGGTAAACTTTTCCTGTACAGGGCTATATAGTAAATATTTTCATCTTTGCAGCTAAAGAGATTCCATTACAACTACTTAACTGTGCCATGATAGCACAAAAGTATCCATGGAATATATGTAAACAAATGTCTGTACCTGAGCCACAATAAAACTTTGTGTGCAAAAAAAGGCAAAGAGCTGGATTTGTACATTGGGCCATAGTTTGCTGATCCCTGATCTAAATGGCACATGCTTACTCCTTTGTTCATCAAAGTAACATAAATTCTGAGAAATTCTTTAGCCACAAAATAGATCCAAGAAGTTGCAGAGAAAATATTGAATGCACTACTTATTTTCAAATAAGAAAGAAATCAATCTTCACTGCAGTTGCAGATTAACACAGTTTTGCTCTCACTTTATTACTTGTGGTCCCCAATCAGGGGCAGACTGTGAGTTGCCTTAGGGTTGAGTAGAATTTCCACTGAGCAGAGCAGTCAGCAGTGTTTTTATTCATTTGTTCTCAGTGAGCAACAAGGCATTATTCTTTATCTGTACTGATTAAATGGAATAACAGACTTCATTATCCAGTTTATCTAACTACCCTTGCAAAGAATAGACGTGGCTTTAAAGATTACTGAATACAAGTTACAAATTAAAGATAATACTAATAATGAGAACATAAGCAAACAAGAAAATGGTAGAATTGGCCTGTCATATGGTAGGAGATTTTGCCAACCACATTGAAAGGCCAAATAATAATAATAATAATAATAATAATAATAATAAATTACATCTAACAATAAGTGCATGTCATGGTTTGAATATAGTGTCCCCCAAAGGTCATGGCTTTAATATTTGGTCTCTGGCTGGTGGTACTATTTATGGAGCTTATGGAATTTGGAAGGCAGGCCTTAGCTTGGCAGAAGTAATGTCACTGGGGGTGGACCTTTGGAGGATTTTACCCCAGACCTGCAGCCCAGCCTTTTCTCTGCTTCCTGCTTATGAAGATGCAAGGTCATTTGCCACAAGGCCCTGCCTCCTGCTACCACCATACCTGCCCTATTGCCATTATGGACTGAACTTCTAACTATGAGCTTCCAATAAATCTCTTCCCCCATAAGTTTGTTTGTTTAGGTTTTTTTTTTTTTCTACAGTGACAATAGCCTGCAGTGCAGGCTTTCTATTTAAATGTGTATTTCTATTTGAAACATTACTAATGATAGAAGATGTAGATAAATTTTAAGGATATGTTAAATAAATATATATGCATTGATCTTCACGTTCCCCCTCTAATATACAGATAAAACCAGCTGTACATCATATATCCCTTTTATTCATGTATGTATTCTTAGAACCAGAATTTCATCCACCTTTAGCACTTGGTATTAGATTTGTGGTAGCCAGGCTCTAAGATTGCCTCCAAAAATCTAACCTCTTGATATTGATATCTTCATGTCATCTCCTTCTGTAATGTATCAGGGTTCAACAGGGTAGACTTATGGTATGTTTCTTCTCAGGCTAGTTCATAGATTGTGTGGCTTCTGTTTGTGTCTGTCTTTCTATCTGTGTCTCTTTCTCTCTCATCTCTCCTCCTGTGTTCTTTGTTCTACAGGTAGTTAGCTGCCATGTCATGTCATGAGGACTCCTCAGCAGCTAATAGAGAAGTTCAGGTAATGATGAACGAAGGTCTCCTCCCAACAGATATGTCAGTGAGCCGTCTTACAAATAGATCTTCAGGCCCCTCAAGCCTGGCTGACACATTGACTGGAAATTCACAAGAGATCCTGAGCAAAACCACCTAACTATTGCTGTTCCCAAATTCCTGACCCACCCAAAGGATGAAATAAGTGTTTGTTGTTTTACACCACTAGGTTTAGGATAGTTTGTTATGCCCCACAGATAACTAATATAATATTGTAACTTAGGGCACAACAAAATACAAACTACCACAGTTAGTAGGCTGCAGACAAACTGTCTCCTCAATATTTTACTTAATATGCTCCTTTTATCCAGTATGAAAATCCAGTTTTTATTTAACCATATACAAAAAATGTCATTCGCCTCATTCTTGATCAAAGCAAATTCACCAATTATCCCATAAAATTTCTCCAAATTCTTTGAAAGGTTTTTCACTGATCCATCACTTCCAAGAAGCTACATTATGGTTTTTCTTTCTCTTTCTCATCTGTGGAACTACTCACCACACTGTTATTGTTTCCCCATTTTGGTCAATAAATTGAAATGTAAGCATCCTAAGGGCAAAGTTCACTTTTCAGGCTTTCAAGTTTCTGCATACTGTCCAATGCTGATGCTAAGATCATAAATTTTACTCCAAAACAAAGGCCTCAGAAGCGTCTGCAGAAGCATAGTTTCTCTCTGACCTTCTCCTGTCCTCTTGTCTCTCACCTTTTATTCTTCCCAAGGTGAACCATAGAAAGTAGAATGCTTCTTCCCCAATGCAGGTCATAGAAATCAGAACCCCTTTTCCTTAAAGCCATCCTTAAAACATGAAAGTTTTACTTAGACCCCTCCCTGCCTTTTTGTGTAAGAACTGGACATAAGTAATTATTTGGTTTATCTTAATGGATTAGAGGTCATAAGACCTCTAGCTTGCAGGAAGAAATCCCACAACTGAAGTCCAAGAAGAATCTGAACAGACGGACATTGCGGGATTTTCCCCTTAGTTTATTACTATTAAATCATACCCTTTTTGTCTAAGCACATTTCTACATGCTGTATTTGCTTTACCCAACCTAAGCATAAAAATAGATAGTTCACCCTGGGTCTTTGGATCTTCAATCTTAAGCCTCCCATGTCATGTAAAGCTACAATCAAACAAATTTGTATGCTTTTCTCTTGTTAAATTGTCTATTGTTACAAGAGTGTTGGCCATGACATTTATGATAGGCAGAAAAGGGATCACTCTCTTTTTTGCCCCTACACTGAACATGAAGCTCAATGAGAGATTTATAAACACAAGTGGACCTTAGTTCAGAAGTCTTAATATTTGAGATCTAAAGAGAGTAAGCAACCTCCCTGGAGCCCACACAGTGACAGTCCTACATCAGATTCCAGGAAATCTCCATATAGTCTTATATCCACATCTCCACTTTAAAACAAACTTGATGTTGGTATGACAATTAGTAGGCTGCAGAAACAGAGGAAGAAGTGTTATATCTATGTCCATGTTCTTTATGGATATTTTAAGTCCGGTCACAATTCAATAAAATTCATGTTTATTATTTTTATCATGCCAAATATTCCATTTTCAAGCAACAAGAACTAGGTTTAAAAAAGGGAGAAAGAAAAGAAAGAACACCAAGACCAGAGGAAGTTACATTCATGATTTATTTTAAGACCCATGTTTTAAACTGTTTCTCTTTCCAGGTTTCTGGAAAATTTTGACAGAGAGAACATTCTACCTAGGATTTTTCCCCCTTGATCTTAGCTATTATTATGACTGATGAATCCCAGATGTTGTCTTTGTAGTGAATTTGCTTTTTCTGCATTTGTTATCTAAAAGATAGCACACTGAAGATATGAACATGTGTATGTTTCTATATTCCAAATATACATATGGAAATGTGTGTTTATATGCACATAAGTAGAATTTCCAGAGAAAGTTATGTTATCTCTGTTGATGGGATAAAACAGCTCACCTACTGAGGACAGTGTGATATCCATATGGGAAATGGTTTTGCTCATCTCTCATTGATTGTATTCATTCTTTGATCAAGTTCTATCCAACTTACTTTTCCTCCAACTCAATTGTGATGGGGGACTTTTTACAATAATCTCAAATGAGTTTAGAGGACAAAATGGAGCCGAGCTACCTGAAAGCACGATTTAAGGATTAGGGACAGAGCTTCTCACTCTATGCCACGCATTATAAACAGTAGGCATGTAATAAGAAATATTTGTTGAATAACAAAAAGAATTAATGCACCAAATGATAACCTGTGAATCCACAGTTAAAGTTTTCCTCAATAGTCTACATCAATAATTTTCAAACATTTTTCTTCCATGATAAATGTATCACATGACAGATAACATATTTAGGGTTACGCAGAATTTTTTTAAAAATTTAACATTAAGTAACAGTTTAAGACTCAAAATCACCAGTAAAAGCCATTCACAATGAATATAGAATTGGTTAAAAAGATGACAATGTGTGAGGCAGCATTTCCAGGATGTCTGCTTCATTTCTCTCTCTCAAGAATGCAAATTGAAATGAAACTGAGAAAAAAGTAGTGATACTTTGAATTTGTTCTAACTTGAAAACAGGTATCATTTATAATATTTTTGTCCTTTAAATATTAGTAGTTGCAAATTACAAACATTTTCAGAGGTGTTGAGGACATAAGACTAGTTTTATTTCTCTTGTGAGAATCATTTACGTATATGACCAATTGACTTTTAAAAAATGGAACAAAATAAGATAAAAAATAACACTGTCGGGATTTGAAAATGGGTAATAATGTAACAGAGACCACTCCTTTTTGAGTTGTTCTTTGCAGAGTTACTTCCTCTCCCTTTGCCTAGTATTCAAAATTCTAAAGAAAAGCCATACTTAAGATAGGTTCTATCTATCTATCTATCTATCTATCTATCTATCTATCTATCTATCTATAACCCCAGCAAGCTGGGAGGCTGAGGCAGGAGGATTGAGAGTTTGAGGCCAGAAGTAGCCTGCACAACTTAGTGAGATCCTGTTTCAAAATAAAAAATAAAAGCAAGGCTGGGGTGTGGCTCAGTGGTAAAGCACTTTCCTAACATGTACAGGGCACTGGGTTCAACTCTCTAGTACTGAAAAAAGAAAAAAAGAAAGAAAATTCATACTTAATTAAGATGTTAACTGCTAAATTATCTTTCTCTACACTTATAGAACTCAGAACATCTGGGGACCTTCAGATTATACCAGAATGTATAAGATGATGCATGGCTGCAGAAAAGTAATTCTAAAGAATTACTAAAAAATTATTGAAACTGGCACCAGGAGGTCAAAGTTGATGGCAATGTTCCAGCCAAATCAAAAAGACACACCTAGATAATGAAGACCTCAATCAGCGCAGAGTCTTCCTGTCTGTTTTCTCATTGCACTTCTTTTACTTCCTTATGAAAGCCCTCTCATGTATTTCAGGTCTCCATGAGTTTTTTCAGGGGAGATAGTAGCTCCTTCCCCCATCTTCTCAAGTGTCAACCATTGAATAAACGTGATTTCCTTCCTACCAACTCTCATCTTCCAAATATTGTCTTTTGTGCAGCAGACAGACTTGGCTCCGGTAACAATAATTTTAATAGATATGCGGGTCATTATTTACTTACCTGAGGAATTAATTGAAGTTAGAACAATACGAGGAATAAGGATTAAGTTTTAGATTAAAAGAAGGAACTGGGTTCAAATATGACTAGTTTCGTGAAGTTGGGCAACTTACTCTTACATTCTTGATGCTAGTCTACAGCCTTTCCGCAGTTTTAGAGGGCTATAAAATCAGATGAGGATTAGAATCACATGCAGACTAGATGTGAGTCAAGAGTTCTCTCTCATGAATCTACTGTGCATGTGATTCTAATCAGAATCTAATTTTGTACCCCTCTAACATTGTTGAAAAGGTACGAGTTACAATCTAGACTATATAGTGCTTGAATTTTCTAAGTTTTAGCATAAGTAAGGATAATAATTAAATAATTATTAAAAATGCTAAATAATTTAGGCAAATCCCACTTCAGTGTCTCATGCATCTAACATATAGTTATCTCTTCATATCTGTGTGTTCTGTATCCTGGGATTCAACCAACTGCTGACCTCAAATATTTGGGGGAATAGAATTGCCTATATCATTATTTCTAAGCAATGTAGCATAATAACTATTGATATAGTATTTACATTATGTTAGGTATTATAAGTAATCTGGAGATGATTTAAAATATACAAGAGGATTCACATAAGTTATGTGCAAATATTACACCATTTTATATAAGGGACTCCAGTCTCCGTGGATTTTGATGTCCATGGGATTCCTGCAACCAATTCTCCATGGATATCAAGGGACAACCATTTATCTTCCTGTAAACCATTCATTTTCTCCCTAGGTTTTGGCTATTGTGTATTTTTGCTATAAGAGATGATAATATGCCGCTCCAAAATATGTCTGCAAGAGACCAGAATATGTCATTCTAAATATGCCTCTTTGTCATAGAATTATTTTGAACTGATTATTTTGAGAAATAGTACATATAGGAAAAGCTTTAAAAGCAGCATAAGTTACCCTTTGGGAAGGAAATATTACATCTATAAATGAAATTTCCATTTGTAAATGTGTCTCTCTCTGTACCAGGAAGAGAAAGACTAAATCATAAGGAGCAAATAATACATAAATAGAAGAACTAAACCATAAATATATATAAATATATATACATATATGTATATACACATACATATATATGTGTGTGTATGCACACACACACATACAAACACACAGGATGCCAAGAAATGTATACACATCTTGGGATGAAAACTTCCCATATTTTGCTGTTATAAGAATGTGTCATGCACTTGTTCACTTGATTAGTGCCATCATTTGAGCAAAGGTCATATGACACATTGATCACATAATTCAATTGAACTTCAAAAAGTAATGCATAGATGACATCTCTTACAATATGTATACATTTTTAGCACCCTGGTGTGTGTGTATATATACCTGTTAAGAAATTTGTTTTTTCTTCTTATTGGGTCTTTTGTTACAGGTTCCTTCCCAACTAGAGGACTTAGAAGGGAAGAGGGAAAATGATTTTTCCTCCTCTATACTGCTCAGCATCCATTCTATTGTATAAGTTACTTTCCATCACTGTGTCCAAAATACTTGAAAGAAAAATTTAAGGGATGAAGGATTTATTTTGGCTCATGGTTTCAGAGGGTTTTGTCCATGGTTGCTTAGCTTCACACACTTGGGAAAACATCATGGTACCATAACATGTGTTAGAAGAACTTCTTCACCACTTTGCAGACAGGAAGCAGAAAAAACAGAATACAAGAAGAGGCTATGAGAAGATATATCCTGAAAGACGTGCCCCCAGTGGCACATTTCCATCAACTAGGCCCCATCTCCTACAATTCACCACCTCCCAATAATGCCAGCATTTTGTGAGTCCATCAAAGGATTAATCCAATCACTTGAGTCAGAACACTTATGATCTAATTGTCTCTGGAAATGTCATCACAGACATTCCCAGAGGTGTGCTTTACTACTCTAGACATTTCTCAACTCAGTCATAATTGATATCACACCTAATCCTCTTTTTATGCTTTTTAAAATTTCATACAGGTTATAAGACTGGAAATTACTTTATTGGAGGCTGTCTTGTGGCTAGGATTCTGGATGAAATTTGGTTCTGCTAATGAGATGCATTGGGAAAAAACTGGAAGGTGGGAAAATGATAAGGCCATTTGCCCTTACGGGGTGAAAACAGGCTTCAGGAATATGAACTTCCACAATCACTGAACTCTGATGCTATACTCCACCACCAGTTACCAGGATGGGGACAGTTCTGACCTGACAGTGTTTCCTGAAGCTTCTTGATCTTTGGGTGGTAGCAGCACCTTCAAGGACACTCTAACAGCAGTATAAGCCAAAATAGGAAAACCTGAAACCCTGAATTTTGCTTTTCCTTTTCTTCCAGTAATTTTGCTAGCATCTGAAGGAATTGAGGACATTCGACCCCCAAATATGGCACCTTGGCTCTTAAGGAAGCAGCAGAAGCAGGAAATTCACTGTCACCTTGCCCTCATTTTGCTCTCCTGAAGCAGATCACGAAACCTAGCAAAGATTTTTGAAACTTTCCTGAAGCAGGTCATCAGACCCTCATTCTATAGGTATCTCCCTGTACCTAGAGGAAAAGAACATCCTTATCTCTGAAGACACTGGAAAACAGAGACAAATTTGAACAAATAGTCCTTGCTAAGTTACTCCTAGTTTACTGCCATTAGGTCAGACTTTTTACTCCAGCCATACTTCTCTACAACCATCCATTTCTTCATCAATCCTAGCACAAGAAAGATACAGGTTTGCTATTTTTTCAGGTCTTTATTTCCTTATGAAGGTCCCCATGTCACATAAACTGATGAAGTAAATTTGCCTGTTTTACTCATGTTAATCTTTTTTTGTCAGATTTTCTTTCAGACCTAGCCAGAATCTGTAAGAGGTTTGAGGAAAATCTTTTCCTCATCTCTACAATTAAATCTCTGTATTAAATCACTCTGCACTTAAAATAGCTAGGGGATTTTCTGCTCTTAAGTAATTTACCATGTTAGGTTCTAAACTCTTTCTAGACGCTGAGAATTTAAAGTAGAAAGTTTTCTTTTCAATCTCAACAATGTCAAAACCTACAGAAGAGGCAACTCTATCACCAGAAAAATCAATATCTTCATTCACTTGTAGGAAAAGCTATCTCTAGAGAACATTATATTTTATATTAAGTTAATAACTGTGATTCAAATTATTCAACTTCAATTTCTCATTTTATCAGAAGTACTAAAGCCTATCTTTTCATGATTCATTAATAATAGGTGCTGATTATACTGGAACACATAAGCTAAAACTAAAATTCTCTACCACTTATTCTCCTGAACTTTGTCCTTTTCTGCAGTCTAGTTGTTAAAGCTAGGACATACTTAGCACTTGACTCAACTTGATTAGGAACATAAGTATAATGTTATGATTGTATTGATAACATTTTCTCTAAAATTTCCTGGATTTTCCATTACTTTCAATGAAATAATTATTGTAAAAAACCAAGTCCAATGATCAAACATCAGTGTAAACAAGGTGAAAAACTGCTAACAAGTAAAATAAATACTTCGGGCCTCTCCTTGTTTCTCTTCCATCTCCTCCTCTCTCTCTTCCCCTCTCTTTTCCTTCCCTTCACCCTTCTGCTCTTCTTTTTCTTTTCTGTTTAAAATTTTAAAAGGCAGGCTTGTGATGATTCATCATATCTTTGGAAGTTCTGAAATTCTGTTTTTCTACTTAAGAAAAAGTGAGATGGAGCCAGGCGTGGTGGCACACGCCTGTATTCCAAGCGGCTTGGGAGGTGGAGGTAGGAGGATAGCAAGTTCAAGACCAGAGGCAGTCTGCATAACTTAGTGAGACCCTGTCTCCAAAAGTAAAAAAAAAAAAAAAAAAAAGAATGGGCTGAGGATGCAGCTCAGTGGTCCAGCACTTGCAGAGCATGCAAGCGCATACATATATACATGTATTGATACATATAAGTGTGTTGTTGTTGTTAGGTGCTATAGAGTTGTGTCCAACTCATAGAGACTCCACGTACAACAGAATTAAACACTCCCCACCACTGTGCCATGCCCAGCACTATTGCCAGTGCTTCTCTGCTATTCATAGGGTCTTCAATGGCTGATTGTTTTGGGAATGGGCTGCTGGGTCTTCCTCCCAAGACTACAGTACCCGGTATTCTCAGACAGTTTCCGAAGCAAGGATTAACCAGGCCTGTCCCTGCTTAGCTTCCAAGATCAGACTGAATTAGACATCAGGGTGGTATGGATGTGTAAACACTTGCTACTTGCTGTGTATTTGCTCTTGTTTCTATATTTACTATGAATTTACATTGCAATATCCCTATAAGCAGCCATTTATGAAAATAATTTGTCTTAGATTTCTCTAATGGTAAGCCAATTGATAACCTGAACCTGTTGTTGTTGTTAGGTGCCGTTGAGTCGAGTCGGTATCCGACTCATAGAGACACTCAGGATTTTCAATGGCTGGCTGTTTTGGGATTGCCTTGGGAGTGAATTGCCAGGCCCTTCTCCCATTTTTGCAGTGCTGGGAATTGAACTCGGGACCTCAGAGACTGAAGTGCAGTGCTCTACCAACTGAGCTAAATCCCAGCCCCAACCTGAACCTAACTGTCTAAGGTATAATGAATAAATTTACTCTGAATCTGTTAGGGGATCCTTGGAGTACTCAGCTAGGAATTTGTCTCAGGCAAAGTGTGGGGAATGCCATGTTCACTTAATGATGACTATTATAACGTAAGGTTGCTGTACAGGAAAGTAGTATCACACATGCCACGTAGTTGCCATTCCTGGTCTAGAATTCACGCATTCAGTCATTCCCACCCTTAGAAGCAGCTCTCAGGCAGCCCTAACCTTCAGGTCGTTATTGGCAATGGGATGCAGGTGTGCACTTCTGGATGCTCCAGGTAAGGTTGTTGCCGCTAATGTGAAGAGCATACTTGAAATATCAAGGTAGAAGATGCTTTGTTTAATTAAAATAACTAAATATAAGAGAGCTGACTTTGCAACATGTCTTTACAGGGGTAGGATAAAACATCAGGCTAATTCTTGAAGACAATAAAGGACAAGACAGTCATCAAAATCCAGCTAGCCAAGAGTCCATCAAATTAGTTTCATTTTGTGCTCCTGGAAAGTGTGGTAAGCGTTGTTCAGGAGTATCACCTTTTCTTCCTGATGTCACAATGAACCAAGGAAAAGCAGTTTCTATGTCTATGAGCAGCAGGATGATGTACACAGTTAACTCCATAAAAAATAAAGTATCAGAAGCTTATGAGACAAGAACTAACTTCCTTCCTTCTTTCTTTCCTTCCTTTTTCCCTCCCTTCCTTCCTTCCTTTTTTCCTTCCTCCCTTCCTTTTATAAGTTATTTTTAGGCTAATTATAGATGAAATCCCCATGCCCATGGTGGTAAATGAAATGGAAATATGGTGAAGTATAAAGAAAAAGGTAACAATCTCCTATAGTGTTAGCATATGAGACAACCATCGTCCCCATTGCAGCATATTTTCAAATGTTTATATGCTAAATATTTTCTTCAAATTTTGCAGAATATTAGAAAAAGTAGAAATTTGTAGTAAGTTTTCAAATATCATTCTTACGTGAAAGCATATTATATAGCACATTTAATTTATAACCTGGGTGTCTATTTTCATAGATTATAATATTTTTTTCCCTGTTTGGGGTTTACTTACATTTTACACATATTCATTCTTCATGAAAACTTTAATTTTTTTGAAATTGCAAATAAAAAGCATTAGCACCCCCTAGTGGTATAACAAATTTCAAGTGCAAAAGAGTATCTGTCAACTTGCCTCAATTTTTCTCATTCATTCCCTTTTTAACCATATATATATATATATATATATATATATATATATATATATATATTCCAAAATCTTATTTTAATGATATACTTTTATTATTTCCAAGTTCAAATGGGTAATAAAGCAACTCAAAGAATGTTAAAAGTAATATGCTGATTTAAAGGGAAGTTTAATACTTTGTCACATATTTATAATATTAATATTATTTCTCTTCCACCTTATGTTAACAACAACACTTGCTTGGATCACTGAAATTTATTTTTGAATAGATTTTGAAACTTATTTTAAAATTTGTATAATGTGTGAATAAGCTGGGGTTTTGATAAAATGCAAATTATGATTTAATAAGTTTGGGTGAGGCTTGAGAATCTTTTTGTTTTCTTTTGTAGTACTTGGGGGGTGGGGCTAAACTCAGGCTTTGTGCATCCTTTGCAAGTGCTCTGCCACTGAGCAGCATCCCCAGACCCTTATTTTATTTTACTTTTTAAATTGAGACAGAGTCTCCCTAAATTACACAGGATGCCTCTGGCCTTGAACCTGCAATCCTCCTGACTCTGCCTTCTGAGTTTCTGGGGTTACAAGTTTGGCCACCACACCCACCTAAGAGTCTATATTTTAAATAAATTCTCTAAAGCTGCTGATATTGCAGATCTAAGCAGCACACTTTTGAGTAGTCAGTAGGTAAAGTATTTAATTTTTTTGTATAAAGCATTTAAAAATTCTTATAAATATTCCATATTACCAACTAGGTAATAAATTTAAAGATATAATCTTTTTAAGAACTATTACTTTTTTTGGTTACAAGTTACTTTTAGTAACTAATTGAATTTATTATTATTATTATTATTATTATTATTATTATTATTACTTTTTTCTCTTTTCTTTCTTTTTTGGGGGGGAGGTTTTTTGTTGTTTTTGTAACAAGTTCTCACTATATAGCACAGACTGGCTTCAAATTTGTGATCTTCCTCCTCAGCCACCCGAGTGCAGGGATTACAGGTATGCACAACTATGCCTGGCAAATAATTGCATTCAAAAAAGAGGAATACTTTAAAAATTTGTGTTTTTGCCATTTTAATATATTATTTTATATTAATAACTTCACAGAAAAATTTTGAGTTGTATTTGTGGGTTTCTTTTATGCACTTTTAATTTATAAATGTGCAAACAAAAATGCTATTGTGATATATAATTTACCTTTAAATGTTTCTCACCTATTAGATTTTCACAGAAGTTTTACTTGAGTTAAAAATCAATTAGAAGAATGAACTTTGACCACGGAGCTTTTATGAGCACTAAATATCAAAGGAACCATACATTTAACACAGGGGATGAAATACAATAAAAACTCAGTAAATTTTAGCTATTTTTGTATCATTCCATCTCATAAAATATTTTACAAAAGCCTCTATTACAGAACAATTAATGATTTTTTTAGACAGTTATATTGGAAGAATTGTGGCTAAGAAAGAGTAAGAAGTGGTACTTCTACTAAGGTGCACCCTGCCCATGACTTATGACATTAAATAGGCATTTTAAAGACTCTTGGTTTAAATAACTTTCCATCTCTAAGTTTGTATCATACTTAGCAAAGGAAAAATCTACTTGAATGTGAAGTTAATATATTTTACTATTTGAGTTTTATTCTTTATCACAGAGTATATAGAGCCTTAAATCCTCAAAGAAAGATTACTATTTTCTTTTTAATTACATCCATATAATTATAATGCTGAGCTGGGGTTTATCTCAATTGGTAGAGCACTGCTCTACATTCTCTGAGGTCCCAGGTTTGATCTCCAGCACTGCAAAAATAGGAGAAGGATGGGGCAATCCATTCCTGAGGCAATCTCAAAACAGTCACTAAAAACCCTCTGAGGGTTGCTAAGAGTGGGACCTGAGTCAACAGCACTTAACAACAACAACAATTATAGAACTATTTTAATAATCATTATTTCTAGGGAAGCAAATAGGTAATACACAGAATGAGCTGTACATGTGTGTATGTGTGTGTACAAAGGACATTTAATTGGTGATAAGTAAAATGACTTGCATCTTCTATATTGGAAATTGTTAAGGTACAACTTAGTGTGTTTCATTCTGACATGCATTTCGTTGTGACATTTCCATATATGTGTTTCATTGTACACTGGACAGATAACTTCCCCCTTACCCTCTTGTGCCCCTCCTCCTCCCCTTCCACTCCCCCACCAATGACCTCTCTTGCACTTGCATGTCTTTTTGTGGGAATGTTTTACTGTATATCCTTGCATCCCAGTTATGATTTAAATACAGATTTTTTTCTACAGTGATCTATCTTTTTACACTGTCACCAGTATTACATGAATAATCTAGCCCATTTGCATTATTACCATCCTTTGGTATTGTTGGTATTATTATAATTATTTCCCAAACTATTAAAGTTGGGCTGTTTACTTTGAGGCTGCCCTCTCTCTTATTCCTTGCTCCTCCTAATCCCTCCTCACCCTCCTGTCTTCTCCCACCATCACTTCCTTTTGCTAGATCCTTCCCTCCTTCTTTGCACTCCTTGAATTGTCCCTTCTCTGTTTAGTTTACATTAGCATTTTATTATGTTCTAATTTCTGTATAGGATTTTTTCCTTCTTTTAAATTTCATTCAGCTCCCAGATATGAGTGAGCATCGTAAAGCCATGAAACACATGAAAAAATGCTCAATATCCCTAGCCATTAGGGAAATGCAAATCAAAACAACACTGAGATTCCACTTTACTCCAGTAAGAATGGCCAAGATCTTTAAAACAACAACAAATGTTGGCAAGGCTATGGAGAAAAGGGAACACTCTTACACTGCTGGTGGAGCTGTAAACTGGATCAACCACTTTGGAAATCAATGTGGAGGTACCTTAGAAAACTAAAAATAGATCTAACATATGACCCAGCTATAACACTATTGTTGTTGTTAGGTGCCATTGAGTCGAATCCGACTCATAGCGACCCTATGTACAGCAGATCGAAACACTTGCTGATTCTGCGCCTGGCAAATGATCTTATTTATGTTTAAGCCCATTGTTGCAGACACTGTGTCAATCCATCTGGTGGAGGGTTTTCCTCTTTTGCGTTGACCTGCCACTCTCCCAAACATGATGTCCTTCTCCAGGGATTGTTCTCCCCTGACTACATGTCTGAAATATGTAAGACGCAGTTTGGCCATTCTTGCTTCCAAGGAGCACTCTGGTTGTACTTCTTCTAGGACAGATTTGTTGGTTCTTTTGGCAGTCCATGGTATATTCAATAGACATCTCCAGCACCACAATTCAAAAGCATCAATTCTTTTTCTGTCTCTCTTGTTCAATGTCCAGCTTTCACAA
>VMDO01034272.1:0-17120 GCA_007922755.1 Pedetes capensis | reverse complement strand
AGCGCCACCTGGTTCTTGGCCGCGTCGCCGATCAGCCGCTCGGTGTCCGTGAACGCCACGTAGCTGGGGGTGGTGCGGTTGCCCTGGTCGTTGGCGATGATCTCCACCTTGCCGTGCTGGAACACCCCGACGCACGAGTACGTGGTGCCCAGGTCGATGCCGATAGCCGCGCTCTTGGCCATCTCCGTGCCCTGCTCTGTGGCCTCCGCGCTGGGATTCTGGCTGCGCTGGGCTGCGGGATCCGCTCCGAAAGCCCGGGTCCTCGCTGAAAGCTGGAAAGCTGCTGTTTCCGCTCCCGACTGACTGATGCGAGCTCCCGCCCCTCGGGTTCGCTGTTTCCGAAAGTGCGGCCAGCTCAGGTCTTATAAGAACTCTCTATGCCCCGCCTGCTGCCTTCTCGGCCAATCAGCGAGCTCGGTGAGGCTGCCGGGCCAGAATATTCCAGGAGTTTCGCCCCCCTAGTCCCGCCCCGGCCTCCTGGCACCAATCGGAGGCGAGATTGCCGCCCTCGCCAGAATTTTCCAGACGCTTCTGGGGTTCGCTAGATTGGTCCGAGCCGGGAGGAGGAGGAGGAGGAGGAGGAGGGCGGGGTTGTGGGGAGGCGTGTTCATCACGTCTGTTTGGTGAGGCTGGAGGTCGCCCCTTAGTGTTAAATGGACAGGAAGCGTCTGGGCTGGGTTTGTAGCTGCTGGGCGGCGGGGTGCTCGTGGGTGTCCAGCTAGTGTGATGGCTCAAGATAGGGTTAAGGTCTACAACCTTGCGGGGCGCAGAAACTGACATTGTGGGGTTCTTCTCGGCGGAGGCGGGCAGTAGTGGGCCAGGGAGGTTCTGATTGGGCCGAGGCTGGGATTGACAGAGGGGCGGAGGGCTTTCGCCGCCTGAGGAATGCTAGTTCCAAGCGGCGTTTTTTCCATTTTAGGTTTAAAATGGGAAAGAGAAGAGATAGGGCTGTGTAGTCTTTGGTATTGTCGCTGCGTCATGTTTAATGCGCATGGATGGAATCTTTGAGGATGGCGGACTTTGGGGCTTGGAAAGTCATGATGTAAACAAACGGTTCTCGGGTTGAAAAAGGAAGGAACGTGCTGTGGAGGGTCGGGCGGGGGCGGGCGGGGCCGGCCGCGCCCCTTGGCCTGGGCCTCCAGCCCTGGGTTAGTAAGAAAAAGTTTCCATAGAATGTCTCTGGCTTTAAGGCTTATTGGGCTGCTACCTTCCCCTCCCCCTTTCCAGCCAAGAGGCCCGGCCACCCCCTTGCTCCTTTCTACCGTCTCAATTCCTGGTCCAGTCCCGGATGGTAGGGTAAGGCCAGGGTTAACCTCAGAGTCTCAAGTTCGGTCTTCTTGCTGTACTTGCCGCCTGGGCTGGTTACCGCTTTCAGGTTAAATGCAAAGGAGAGAGATGGGGCTGGTTTGTCCTCTAACAACGTCACACACCACAGGCGGGAGAATTTGGGACCCGTGTACGAATTTACCCATTTACCTTTTTTCCTAGATCCCACCTTCCTGGGCCCCCTCTTGAGTACAATTAACATCTGATAATTTACTTTGCTAGGCTTTTTTGTCCTTTTTGGGGACTTTGGACCCCCCTACCCCCCGTTAGGCGCCTGAACTGGAAATGTGAGGGGGCATAGCAGCAATAGTACTGACTTAGCAACCTATGGAGGGGCATTTACTCCTTGCTGTATCCACAAGTCTTGAGCATAGGTGGCAGGAGTCAGCATTTAAAGAAGGAACCCTGCTTTTTAACAGAGCTCCATTGGCCTTTCCATGCACGTACGCACAAATACACATTCACTACCAAAACCTGTTCCTGAAACCAAAGGTACTGTTTATTCCATTATTTGTTGATGGAAAGTGATGTCTCAAGGATATTGCTTTAACAGTCCTCCGTGTGCGTGCGTGCTTGCTTGCGTGTGTGTGTGTGTGTGTGTGTAAAAACTTCTTTCAGATGTTCCCTAATGAATCATCTCCCTAATCTAGTCAAACTGGTCACACTCTGGAATTTTCCATTACTCTAGCCAACTCTAGCTGGGGATTTCCCACTTCCATCTTAGCTGCCTAATGCATCAGTCCTTCAGAGACCCTCTGACTCACCCCTCCAGAAGCCGCCTCCTCCTCATCAGCTATTATCACTGATAGTTCTAAACTCATGCCTTCCTCCCCTCAAAACTGCAATTTAGAAAACTGTCCTGTTGAGTGAAGCAAAGGGCATTTAGGTCTTCACTGCCTCATAGGTAGACAGTGATAAGGCCCTAACTCGGCCTACTACTGGGGTAGCACAGAAAGATCCAGTGGAAGTGTTTTTTTTCCCAAGAATCAGCTACACCTTGTGGTCAAAATCAATATATAGTACTATAGTTGACCTCCCTTTTGTGTGTCTCTGTGGACTGGCCTGGAAATCTACTTGTGTGTGTGTATGTGGAAATGGAACCCATGGTCTGTGCTTACTACTGAGCTGCACTCCCAGCTCTTCTTTATTCATTCGTATCTTTTGTTTGGGGGGGAGTTGTTTTGTTTACCATTTTAAACAATATCTACACAGTACAGTTAATTGGAAACAGCCTTAACATTTAACATAAGATGCTCATTACCCAGGCATAGTGTTGCCCAGGTACTTGGGAGGCTGAGGTGGGAGGATTGCAAGTTCAAGCCCAACCTGGGATGCATGGTGAGACCACTTCTGCAGGTTTAGGGTATAGGTGCCATGCCTAGTGATGGCCTAGTAATTCTCAAGGAGGTCCAGGAGGTCATATGGCAAGAAAGAACATATCCCTTGTCCTTGTCCTTATTTATTTATTTATTTATTTATTTTTTTGTGGCCATACTTTGGGGTTGAACCCAGGGCCTTGCACATACTTTGCAAGTGCTCTACCACTGGACTGCACCCACAGCGCCCATTTTTTATCTGGAGACGGTCTCACTAAATTCCGCAGGATGCCTCTGGTCTCAAACATGAGATCCTCCTGCCTCAGGCTTCTGGGATTAGAAGTGTGCGACACCACGCCCAGCATTTGTCTGTTTCTTGACAAGAAGGTCTTAGGAATTTCGTCTTTTTCTTTTAGATTGGATGTTTCCCAAGGCAGAAACCCAGTGACAGGTTTAATT
Source organism: Pedetes capensis (assembly GCA_007922755.1). Classification (NCBI taxonomy): domain Eukaryota; kingdom Metazoa; phylum Chordata; class Mammalia; order Rodentia; family Pedetidae; genus Pedetes; species Pedetes capensis. The sequence continues at coordinate 14,019 of VMDO01034272.1, read as the reverse complement.
GTTGTCTAAGGTGACTATAAAACCCCAAAAAGGCTGGGGGTATAGCACGTGCTTAGCATTTAAGAAGCCCTGGGTTAGCAGGGTACCATGGTGCACACCTGTAATTCCAACAACCCCATAGGCTAAAGCAGGAGGCAACCTGTGCAATTTAGGGAGGGAGACCTTGTCTCAAAATAAAAAGTAAAAAATAGGCTTAGGGTACAGCTCAGTGATGGAGCACTTGCCTAGGATGTGCAACTTCCTAAGTACTAAAAAAAGCTGTGGGCTTATTCTTAAGCACTAAAACAAAACACACACACACACACACACACACACACACACACACACAGAACTCTGATTAATTGTGGAATTAAGTTTTTACTGGTCTCTGTTTGATAGGGGGCTGGGATTTAGCTCAGTTGGTAGAGCGCTGCGCTGCAGTCTCTGAGGTCCCGAGTTCAATTCCCAGCACGGCAAAAATGGGAAAAGGGCCTGGCAATCCACTCCCAAGGCAATCCCGAAACAGTCAGCCATTGAAAACCCTATGAGGGTCACTAAGAGTCGGATACCGACTCAACGGCACCTAACAACAACAACAACATGTTTGATAGGAGTAGAGCTCACGTTACCAAAGCGGGAAGGGCTATAGATACTTTTATTAGAGGGTTGTCAGGGACTGGGAGAGAGGGTATTGAGACCAGTGCTTGCCATAGCAGTAAGTGGAAGGAGATAGCCTTCCTCAGCCTAACGCTGCAGAATCTTTTTTCCCTCTCTGTCCTTTTTATTACACTTTCTCCTCAATCCTATTGCTTTCAAAAGATGGTATAATTCCACTGGGTGAAGTGGCTCATGGCTGTAATCCCAGCAATGTGGGAAGCAAAGACAGGAGGATCACAGGTTCACAGGTTGGAGGCCAGAGGCAGCCTGAGTAACTTAGTGAGACCTTATCTAAAGATAAAAAATTTAAAATGGGCAGCCCATTGGTAGAGCACTTGCAAAATATGTGCAAGGCCCTGGGTTCAACTCTTAAGTACCACAAAAAAAAAAAAAAAAAAAAAAAAAAAAGAGGGTATAATTCTACATTTACCCAGAAGAAAGCAAAAGAGACAACTGATACAAAACCTAGAGTATGCATTGCTTTTTTGTTGTTTCTGTTTTTTTGATAGAGTCTTACTATAGTCCAAGCTGGCCTTGAACTTGCAGTCCTCCTGCCTCAGATGCATAAATGCTGGAATTATAGGAAGGTATACCACTATGCCAGCTTGAAGCAGGCAGTGTTGTTTTGTTTTTTCGGTACTGGAGTTGAACCCAGGGCCTCCAACATGCTAAGCACCTCACCACTGAGTCATATCCCTAGCACCGTCATACAGTTTTATTTTTTTACTTTTTTTTTTTTGCTGTACTGGGGGTTGAACCCAGGGCCTCAAGCTTGCATGCTTTGCAAGTTCCGTACCACTGAACTGTGCCCCCAGTCCTTTTTTTTTTTTTTTTTTTTACTTTTTTGAGATAGAGTCTCGCTAAGTTACGCAGACTGCCTCTGGTCTCAAACTTGAGATCCTCCTGCCTCCACCTCCCCAGTCGCTGGGATTACAGGCATGTGCCACCGTGCCCGGCTCTATTTTTGTACTTTTAGACAGAGTCTTGCTACATTGTGCAGGCTGCCTCAGGCCTTGAACCTGTGATCCTCCTGCCTCAGTTTCTCAATTCACTAGGACTGCAGGTGTGCCTCACCACAGCAACCAGCTGAGGCAGGCAGTCTCAACCAAATTGCAAAGGCTTCAGTGGCAGGAGAACCCTGGAGATGTGCAGCAGCATGGAAAAAAAAAAAAAAAACTCTGGGAAGGGTAAGACCTGGTTTTGTATCTGGATTCTACTTCTTTGTTGAGATTTTTTCTTTTTAACAATGAAGTACTTGTGAACTAACTTATAAAAGTTTTATATGCTCATCTCTCAAATAGAAGTATCTATTTCACAGGATGGTGGCATCAAGGATTAAAAGGACAACATTTTAGCACCTGTTATATAGCGTGTGCTCAGAAATTTACTCCTTTATGGTCGGGCGTGGTGGCGCACGCCTGTAATCCCAGCGGCTCGGGAGGCGGAGGCAGGAGGATCGCAAGTTCGAGACCACAGGCAGTCTGCGTAATTTAGTGAGACCCTGTCTCAAAAAGTAAAAAAAAAAAGGGCTGAGGTGCAGCTCAGTGGTCCAGCACTTGCAGAGCATGCAGGCGTGAGGCCCTGGGTTCAACCCCCAGTACCGTTAAAAAAAAAAAGAAATTTACTCCTTTATCACTCCTTTTCTTGGGGATCCCATCCTCTCTAGTCTGACTTCCCAGTCATTCTTACTGAGACACTCACAAGGTTGGGGACCACTACTAGGAATATGGTATTACTTTGAGCTTAATATGAAAACTGTTTTTATTTACTTTTTGCAGTGCTAGAGGGCTGAATCCAGGGCCTCACACATATTTTGCAAGTGTTCCACCACAGAGCTGCATCCCCAGCCTCTTTTTTTTTTTTACTTTTTATCTTGAGAGAGGGTCTAAATTACTTATGCTGCCTCTGACCTTCAACTTGAGATCCTCCTGCTTCTGCCTCCCAAGGGGCTGGGATTAAAGGTGTGGGCCACAGCTCCTGTTTTGTTTGTTTTGAGATAGGGTCTCACTGTATAAAGCCCAGGCTAGCCTGGAACTCACTATGTAGAGCAGACTGTCCTCAAACTCACATCAGTCCTCTTGCTTTAGCTTCCTTTGTGAGCCACCTCACTCAGCTGTTGTAAAATCTTTAAGCACAAACTATTTGGCTCACCTTTTTTTTCCCTCCATACTTGAAGGTTGAACCTAGGGCCTTGAACATAATTTGTAAATGCTCTACCACTGGGCTGCACCCCCATGCCATTTTTTAAAAAATTTGAGAGCAGTTCCCTAAATTGTGTGGGCCACCTCTGGCCTCAAACTCAATCTTCCTGCCCAGCTCCAGAGTTGCTGGGATTATAGGAATACCCACCATGCCTGCTCAATCTTTTCATTTTCAAAAGTGAGGATAAAAGACCAGAGAGGGTCAGTGGCTTGATATAGTCACCCAGAAGACAAGTTAATTACAGAGCTGGTGACTGGACCAACCTGTCCTCACACTTATCTTGTACTCATACTGCCTCATTGACCTGATCATTCTGTTCTCTAAAAAGAGGAGAACAGAAGGACCTGGGTGTGATCCCCAGCACTGGATAATAATAATAATACGTGGAAATACAGAGAAAACAAATGGACGCAGAGGAAATGAAAGTGCACAGAAGCCTCCCTCCTGCCCCAGACCTAACTTTAACAAGTTTCTGCTTGTTCCTTCCTGCGGTCTTAAAGCTATCCTGCTCTCTTAAAGCTTAACTGCTCACTGAAGCCTATTTGTTGTAGATTAGATGCATTAGTTTGAGTCTTCAGCTATACCACCCTGGGATCTGATCCCATCTGATCTTGGAAGCTAAGCAGAGTTAGCCCTGGTTAGTCCTTGGATGGGAGACCACCTGGGAATACTGGGGACTGTAGGCTTGGGAGAAGGATGCAGCAGACCACTCCTGAAATAATCAGCCATCAAAAAACAGTATGAACAGTAGAGAAGCATTGACATAGCGACGGCCATGGCAAAGTATCAGGTAGTGTTTTGTTCTATTGTACATAGGGTCCTATGAGTTGATCCAACTCAGGGCACCTAACAACAACAACAAAGTTAACTTGTTGTTGTTAGGTGCTGTCAAGTCCTATCCGACCCATAGCAACCATTATAGGGTTATCAATGGCTGATTGTTTTGGGATTACCACGTCCTTCTCCCATAAAGTTAGCTAGGAATGCATAACCCTCCTTTCCCAGAGTACCACAGAGGATCGTACCTGGAAGGGTGCTTACCAGAAATGCCAGATCACAACAAAAACCAGACACAAGCAGAGTGTGCGGCTCACACCTGTAATCCCAGCACTCCAGAGGCTAAGGCAGGAGGATAAGTTTGAGCCCAGCCTGGGCTACAAATGAAGACCCTGTCTCAAAAAACTAAGAGCTGGGGATGTAGCTCAGTGATAGAATACTTGCCTAACACACACAAAACCCTGGGTTTGGTTCCCCAACACTTGGGAGGTTGAGGGGTGGAGAGCCCGGGCCCACACAGTCACTAATCAACATAGATATGTTAATGCACTGGACTGCAGCTTTCCTTGACCCATGTAAATGAGGTAAGATGTATACATTTTAGAAGAGGCTATTTTTCAAAACGCTGGTCACCCACCTGTCTGGGACCCACATACTTCCTTCCTGCATCTCTTCCCTTAAAAAATCATGTGCAAGACTCCCTTAGGGGAAGGGGGAAGATGGTAGTTGGAACACCAGAGCCTACCATCTTCCCACACATGCTAGCTTGTTAATAAAGCTTTTTCTTTTTCTTCTCCCATCACAGAGGAATAGGGGGTTGGTCAGCAAACCAAAAGTTGTAGAGTTAGGGAAGGAAGCAAAGAGGGAATGCCAGGCCTCTGCACGCATTAGAGGAACCACAGGGTCTGTGACCAGTCATGGACTCCCCTAGGGCTGCCACACCCCTTCTGACCAAGTCCCAACCAGCTCCCCTCTCCCCAACCTTCCAGCTTTTCCAAGACCCCGCCTTCCTGTCAGTCTAGAACAGAATGTCCAGCCACAAACAGGAAAGGAACAGGGACCCCTCTTGGTACTGCAAAGCTGGCACATAGTTCAGAGAACCTTCTGGATATTCATACTGTTCATACTGTTTTTTGATGGCTGATTATTTCAGGAGTGGTCTGCCGCATCCTTCTCCCAAGCCTACAGTCCCCAGTATTCCCAGGTGGTCTCCCATCCAAGGACTAACCAGGGCTAACTCTGCTTAGCTTCCAAGATCAGATGGGATCAGATCCCAGGGTGGTATAGCTGAAGACTCAAACTAACTGTAGAGTCCTGACTGAGCTTGATATTCTAGGGTGGAGGTGTGGGGGTGGGGAGACTCGGGTAGAGTAGTTTGTTGAGGCATGTTCCCAAGAATAATGACAAGGCAGTCCCCACCCTCCGTTCAGACCAGAAAACCCCAGAAAGTTCCTGGCAAAGCCAGCAGCAGGAGCAAAGGCGCCCAGGCCAGAGGGACTATGACAACTGGGAGGAGGGGAGCGGTGCCGCAGGGGTCTGAGGCTGGCCAGGTGGCTTGGCTGGTGCGTGCTTTTTCCCAAGCTGTTTATAGTTTCTGCCCACCCCGCACTGGCTAATTTTTGCCCCCTTGAGACAGGGGTCTCACCATGGAATCCAGGCTGGCCACAAACTCACGATCATCCAGAGTGTTAGGATTACAGATGTACTCCAGGCTCTGGCTAATCAATCACACAGAAATATTAGAAAGGGTCCAGTCTTTCACACTATTGAGCTAGAAAGAGGCTAAAAGGCGGTCTGGACACCCAGAGGCAAACGCACATCTGCTTGGCCAAGACGGGAGACCAATGGCAGCAATGGGTATGGAGCCACCTGGCATCTCTCTGCTGCCATGACACTGCTCAGCTCCAATCCCTCATCCTGGTGGGGACATTTAAAAGTGTGTAAAGGTGGAAGACCAGCTGGGCGTGGAGGCTTACACCTGTAATGCCAGCGACTCAGGAGGCAGAGGCATCCTGTGAATTTTAGCAAGACTCTGTCTCAAGATAAAAATAAAAAGTGTCTGGAAGTGCAGCCCAGTGGCCGTGGTAGAGCGCTTGTAAAGTATGCTCAAGGCTCTGGGTTCAACGCCCAGTACAAGAGGGAAAAAAACCAAAAACCCCTTGGGCTCAGTGGCCAATGTCTGTAATCCCAGCAGTTTGGGAGGCAGAGTCAGGATGATCACAAGTTCGAGACCAGAGGTAGTCTGCATAATTTAGCAAGACCCTGTCTCAAAATGTAAAAAAAAAAAATGGGTTGGGGGTGCAGCTCAGTGGTCTAGCAGTTGCAAAACATGCAAGCGCCAGGTCCTGGGTTCAACCCCCAGTACCGCAAAAACAAACAAACAAAATCAAAAACCCTAGGGAGTGGTTCTCCTACCTTGAGGCTTCTGCTGTACAGGTCCCTAATTTGGCTCCTCACCAGAAATAACCTCATCTCTTCTTTTAGCTAAAAAACATGTTCCTGCCCACTTTTATCATGTTTATAAAGTAGTTAATTTTGTGCTGTTTTAGTAGCCTTTATCTTTTGAGTGACAGAACCCTAAAGACCAGGAATAACAGTAAGCATGTTGTTGCTAGGTGCCATTGAGTCAGATTTGACTCATAGCGGCCCTCATAGGATTTTCAATGGCTGATTGTTTCAGGATTGTTTTCTTGAGTGGATTGCCAAGTCCTTCTCTAATTTTTGCTGTGCTGGGGTTCAAATCTGAGTCCTCGGAAAGTGCAGAGCAGCACTCTACCAACTGGGCTAAACCCCAGCCCAGCAGTAAGTATATGTTACCTATAAACCAATATCCTGGGTTCAAAAGCCAGGGCTTCTTATTTAACATGGCCTCGTACCTTCTGAGGCCTGGCATAGGAAAGGAGTTACTTGGAGTCAGGAAAGATACTTGATTAAAACAAAACAAAACAACAACAACAACAAAAATTCTTAAACCAGGCTAAACCGGGCCCAGTGGTGCACACCTGTAATCTCAGCAACTTGGGCGGTGGAGGCAGGAGGATCGCAAGTTCGAGACCAGAGGCAGTCTGTATAATTTAGTGAGACTCTGTCTCAAAAAGTAAAAAAATGGACTGAGGGTGCAGCTCAGCGGTACAGCACTTGCAAAGTACTTATGAGGTCCTGGGTTCAACCCTCAGTACTGGCGGGGGCAGGGCAGGAACATTCTTAGCTGGAGCCACCAGGTGGCCCATGCCTATAACCCCAGAAACTCGGGAGGTAGAGGCTGGAGGATTGCAGGTTCCAGGCCTGTGTAATTTAGCAAGACTGTCTCAAAATAAAAAATAAAGGGGATGGAGGTGCAGAATGACCCAGCATAAACCCCTGGGTTCAGCCCACTAGGACCACAAAAATAAATAAATAATAGTAATTCTTAGATGGGCATGGTGGCACATGCCCGAAATCCCAGCACTTGGGAAGCTGAGCCAGGAGGATCACAAGTTCAAAGCCAGCCTGGACTACACAGTGAGACACTGTCATAATTTTTTTTTCCTTTCCATGCCTAGAGTTATTTTTCTTGATGAATCTCCCCTCCCTTAAAGTTCCTTTGCTACCCTGGATATCACTTCTTCCACCAATGGCACTGCATTCTCTCAGGCAATCTTGAGGGAATGGCTATTCCTCAAGACAGTCTCTGCTAATTCTACAATTCTTCCAGCTTGATCTCCAGGAAGTCAAAAAGTATTTCAAAGTACTCTGTGTTAGAGTATGGAGGCAGGCAATAAGTTATATAGATTTCTTTATTTTTTGTGGTATTGGGGGCTGAACCCAGAGCCTTGTGCATATTTTACAAGTGCCCTGCCACTAAGCTGAACCCCAAGTTCCTTTTTTGTTTTATCTTGAGACAGGGTCTCACTAAGTGGTGCAGGCTGGCTCTGGCCTCCAACCTGTGATTCTCTTGCCTCTGCCTCCTGAGTCGCTGGGATTACAAGTATGCACCACACTGAGCCTACTAGTTATACTGACTTCTTGCTGGATGATGCCCTGGTACACGCCTGTAATCTCAGTGACTGGGGAGCTGAGGCAGAGTGTCGGGAGTTCAAGGCCAGAGGCAGCCTGTGCAATTTAGTTAAGCCCTGTCTCAAAAAAAAAAAAAAAAAAAAAGGTGGGGGAGGTTACCCAGGCGTGGGGGCACAGGCCTATAAACCTAGCACTCGGGAGGCTGAGGCTGGAGGATCAACCTGAGTTCAAAGCCAGCCTCATCTACATTATGAGTTCTAGGACAGCCTAGGCTACATACTGAGACCCTGTTTCAGAAAAGAAACAGAAAAGGGGTGGGGTTGCGTATACAGCACAGTGGTAGAGAATTTGCCTAGCATTCATAAGGCCTTGTCAAAAAAAAAAAAAGTTATTTTGGCTGGGCATGGTGGCACACGCCTGTAATCCCAGCAACATGGGAGGCAGAGGCAGAAGGATCGCAAGTTCGAGACCAGAGGCAGTCTGCGTAATTTAGCAAGACCCTGCCTCAAAAAGTAAAAAAAAAAAAAAAGGGCTGGGGGTGCAGCTCAGTGGTCCAGCACTTGCAAAACATGTAAGCGTGAGGCCCTGGGTTCAACCCCCAATACTGGAAAAAAAAAAAAAAAGTTATTTTGCTTTCTTAATTAAACATCTTCTAATGACCTTGATTGATCTGGCCACAGGAGCAGATTATTTCTGGAGATTTCCCTAACCTCTCTCTCTCTCTCTCTGTAACCCAGGCTGGCCTTGAACTCGAAATCATCCTGCCTCAGCCTCAGAAGGTTTGTGCCAGGATGCGAGTTTCTCTCTTAGCAAAAGCATTTGGTCAGTCATTTCCAGTCTCCATCTTTATCCTACTACCCTCCCAACCCACTCCCTAAAGTAGCGATAGTGGCCACTGGTTTCAGGAGTTACTATTTGTCTGCAGATGACAATCACAAAGGTGACTGGAGCTGCAACGGGAAGAGGGGGTCCAATGGCAAATGCATCCCATGAAGACTGATTTACATTGTGGCCAGTGTCCACAGTGCTACAGTCCAGTTGGCAGGAAGATCAATGTGTCTTTATTGGCTGGCAGGAAACCTAAGCATCTCTTACATTTCTTTCCACTTCCAAACTTCCAAGCCAAAGCCCATTTGTATGTGCCATTCTCAATATTGTTTTTTTTTTTCCTCAAAGTTACTATTTAGTGAAAGGTTTCATAGACCTTGATGTACACACAGCTCATAGAGTGCTTTTATGTAGTGCTGATTGAGCTGTTTGTTTTTGAGACACGGTCTCCCTATGTAAACCCAGGATGGCTGCTAATGCACCATCCTTCTGCTTCAGCTGAGTGTCGAGATTAGAGGCCAGCAACATCACAAGCAGCTTTATAGTTTTTTTGCTATCTTTTGTTGAAAAATTCCCAACAGACTTGGGGTTCAGCTCAGCGGTAGAGTGCTTGTCTAGCACTGGCCTAGGTTTGATCCCTAGCATTGAAAAATAAATTTGCTAAGTTTTTTTTTTTTTTTTTTTTTGTGGTACTGGAGGTTGATCCCAGGGCCTCACGCCTGCATGCTTTGCAAGTGCTGGACCACTGAGCTGCACCCCTAGCCCTTTTATTTTTTTCCTTACTTCCTGAGACAGGGTCTCGCTAAATTAGGCAGACTTCCTGTGGTCTCGAACTTGCGATCCTCCTGGCTCCGCCTCCCAAGCCGCTAGGATTACAGACGTGCGCCACCATGCCCAGCTATTTGCTAAGATTTTTATTTATTTACTTTTTGAGACAAGGTCTCACTGCATAGCCCAAATGCTGGGATTACAGATAGGCATGTTACTCTGTTTTGGTTTACTTTTTTTCTTTAAAAAAAAGTAATCATTTTGAAATGTGCAATGCAGTGGGATTTAGTACCTTCAGTGTTATGCAAACATCACCTCTGTCTAGTTCCAAAATATATATTTTTTGGCAGTACCGGGGGTGGTGAACCCAGAGCTTTGAACATGCTAGGCAAGCGCTCTTATGCCTGCAGCCGTAGCCCTGTGGAATCCGATCCTGTCAGATCTTGGAAGCTAAGCAGGGTCGGGCCTGGTTGGGAGACTGTCTGGGAACACCAGGTGCTGTAGGCTTGGGAGAAGGACCTGGCAACCCCCTCCCAAAAATCAATCTGCCATTGAAAACCCTATGAACAGCAGAGAAGCACTGACAATAGTGTTTCCCCTGTTGTACAGAGGGTCGCTATGAGTTGGATACCGATTTGATGGCACCTAACAACAACAACAACAAGGCAAGAGCTCTACCACTGATCTGTACCCCCAGTTCCTTTTTTAAAAATTTTTTTATTTTGAGACAAGGTCTTGCTAAATTGCTTGGGGTGCCTCTGGCCTTGAACTGAACTTGAGATCTTACTGTTTCAGCCTCCCAAATTGCTGGGATTACAGGTATGTTCTACCACACTTTTTTTTTTTTTTTTTTTTTTTTTTGCATTGGTGGGGATTAAACCCAGGGCCTCACACATGCTAGGCAAGGGCTTTACCACGGAGAAGTACATCCCCAGTGCCCTCTTCCCTTTTGGCAGGGGCCTCATCCATGGTCTCAGGCATGCTAAGCACATCTCTACCACTGAGCTATATCCCTAGCCCTAGTTCCAAAATATTTTCATCACTCCAAGATGTGTGTGTGTGTATAATTTTTTTTTTGACAAAAGTTTATGCTATGTTACTCAGACTGGTAACAAACTCCTGGGTTCAAGGGATCCTCCTACCTCAGCCTCCTGAGTAGCTGGGATTATAGGTGTAGGACACTTTGCCCTGATCTACATTTATTTTGTGGTACTTAGGGGTTGAACCCAGGGCTTTGCAAATACTTTGCAAGTGCTCTACCACTGAGCCGCACCCCAGGCCATTTTTATTTTTTGAATCAAGGTCTTGCTAAGTTACACAGCCTGCCTCTGCCCTCGAATTCACCATCCTCCCCTTTCAGCCTCCAGAGTCAGTGGGGTTAGAAGCTGGGCCACCACATGAGTCTATAACTGACTGTTAAAGGGGTCCACTACCAAGGCTTTGAGGATTGTGGCAGGTTTTTTCCAACAAGAAGACCATGGGGACCATTAATTCTGGGAATGTTAGCAGCTAGGGCATGAAGCATCTTGAAGGGGAAAAAAAAAGTACATGAAAGAGAAGTCTGTGTCTAAGTCTTCCTGGTTCACAGCTTCAGGTTCTTTCCTCCATGTTCTAAGTTAATAGATACTAAATGTTTATCCTCTGCAGCCATACCACCCTGGCATCCAATCTTGTTTGATCTCGGAAGCTAAGCAGGGTTGGGCCTCGTTAGTCCTTGGATGGGAGACCACCTGGGAATACTGGTGCTATAGGCTTGGCAGAAAGACCCAGCAGCCCACTCCCAAAACAATCAGCCATGGAAAACCCTATGAATAGCAAAGAAGCACTGACAATAGTGCTGGGCATGGCACAGTGTCAGGTAGTGTTTTTTTCTGTTGTGCATAGGGTTGCTGTGTGTCAGACCTGACTCAATGGCTCCTACCAACAAACTTTTATCATCATTGCTATTGTATACTTGGCACGATTATTTAGGATTGAATAGAAAAAGGCAAGAAGGGTAACTGATTATAAAACCTAGGGTAGAACTATAATCTGGAACTACCCATTTATAAAGGAAGCCCAGTGGACTTGGAACAGTGAAGCAAAAACCTCCAGAAAGTCCTGCATTGGAATTTAGGTTCCTCATCTTGCTGAGCCAATGAGTTTCTTTTAAATATCTTTAGTTAAGTGAGTAATTTGTAGTCTCCCCAACTGTTCACCTGCGGAAGTCAGCAATACCTCAGGAAGAGTGGTAGAGTGACACAAAAAAGGCCCCAGTACAAAAATGGGCTAGGGCTACAGCATGAGTGAGACCCCAGGTTCAACTCCCCAGTCAATGCCTGCTACATACTGAAGTACTGTAGTATCAGGTGACCCTTTCCTAACGTGCTTACAAGGGTACTTAAAATGTATGGGCCAACCACTGCAAACATGGCATTTTTATTTTGGCATCCTTATGAAGATAACTTTAGACCAAAGCATCAGGCACAAACTTCCACTTTAAATTTGGGATTAGCTGGACATAGTGGTGCCCACCTGTAATCCTAGCCCTTGGGAGGCAGAGGCAAGAGGACAGATGAGAGTTCAAGGTTTACACTGTGAGTTCCAAGGCAGCCTGGACTATATAGCAAGACCCTGTCTAAAAGGACAATAAAATTTGGGGCTGTGGGTATAGCTCAGTGGTAGAGGGCTTACCTAGCATGCCCTGGGTTCAATCCCTAGCAACCCAAGTAGTTGCATACAATTTCAGTATGGCTAGTAAGGCCTAAAAAACCCAGCCCTAAGTTCAAAAGTTAAATAAGATTTTTAAATGAAATAAGGATCAGAGTCGTTAAGACACTTGTGTGTAACTCAGAAACCAATAGCTCATTTGCTCGGTCAACTCTCACTTCTGCAGGAATAACCACACACACTCACACACATGCCACCACTCTTTTGATGACATCCTTTCATGGATATAACTCATCACCACCTTGAGGCCACCCTGCTAGGTGTCTTTTGTCTTTAACTTTTTCTGGACCAACAGGCTCAACCCACTCAACAGCAGGGCTTTCTGTGTTGGGGATTTTTAAAATAATATTTCCCAGCTAGGGTCCCTCATGACAGCTTGAGGGGCTGACCCCTAGTTGACCCCAGGGCTCATCTCACTCACTCAAAACAGCCCCTCCCATCGAGTGACCAAAGATGGCCCCCGGCCAGCTTGACCAGCCTCAACCACCGTAATTTTGATTGGCTCCCCTCACCACTGTGCAGGTAATAACTGTCTCCACCTGGCAGTTATGTCCCTTTGCCCCCTGTACCTGCCAGTTGTGTGCCCCGATTGGCTGAATCCCACCATGTGACCCTTCCAGGAACCTATAAAAGCAGGGCTCCTGGACCCCATAAAAAACCTGAACCTCCTGTAGCACCACCGATCCTGACCTCTCTGACCATCTCCTGAACCTCATCACCTGGACCGGCGATCCCTACTCCTGCAAGACCATCTAGCAAGCTGGCGAGATCAAGCCCAGGGGCCCCGAAGAGCCGAAGGCATCTAGCAAGCCACGAAGAGCCTCCCAACTCCTCCCATCCTTGGGACGGAGGGGGGCAAAGAAGGCGAGCCTCGAGAGTCAAGACCATCGGACCTCAACTGAACACCAGCGGCTGTGGCTGTGCCTTTAAGGCTGAGCTGTACCAGCACTTAGCCTGCAGCATTCTATGCTGCAGGCATAGAGCCAGCACTAAAAGGGGTAGAGCCTTGCTCTATAGGGGCTGCCTGCTCCTTGCTCTCCATAAGGGGAGCACCCCAATAAACCTTCCCTGTTCTCCTCCAACCATCTGAAGGTCTCCCAAGGTCCTTCTTTCCCACACCGGTCACGTGTTTATGTTGTGGGTTTGGCCCTATCTTTAGCCAGGCTAGAGCCAAAAACCCCAACATTTCTGTAGGCTTTTCTTTCCTGTGGTGCTCCTAGAAATTGAAGCTGCAAATACTTGTTTTGATTCACTCAAGGATATCATTTACCTAACAAAATGGATCACAATGAATGCAGACTTAATTGTCCAAATTCCTGCCATTACCTGAGACACAAGCCACTCAGTTTTAGAAACAGTAAAAAGACAACCTATGCAGGCTCTCGGACCTCAAAATACAAGAGGCAAGACATCACACAAATTATTTTGAAGATTATTTATTTTCAGATAACCAATAAAAAATTTAGCCAAGTTTAGCGCACACATGCAAAAAAGAAAATTGAGGAAGGATGACAGTTTAATTAGCCTCCACATTTATAAACAGGAAAAACAGCAAGTTCAGCAGCTCCACAAAACAAAATGTTGCAAACATAGGAAGAGACAAGAGAAACTGAAGCAACAGTCAAGTCTAGAGTCTCAACCGTCTCCAATACAAACATACTCTATGGAAGGAAGGATCTCTATTCCACCTCTGTCAACGGTGGGGCCACGGACAACCGCCTTAGGGCCCTGAGCCCCAAGTCCAACAGCCAAGTCAGGACTACCAAACCTTGGCAAAATAATTCATGATTTTTTAACATTGTTCATCTTTAATTATAAAAACACAATTCCCCCGACTTTATGCTCTTAACAGCAAAAAAATCATACATATACAGGGTGGCAGTGTTGATATGAATGTAGGAGGGGAAAAAAAAACTTACAGTAGTGCAACAGCATTAAATGTAAAGAATATGCAGGTTATACCAACAAGAATACGATAAGCACAAGTCGGCTAACGAACATCAAGATACAGCTGTAAGAAATAACTCAAAGACTCCAAGACTCAAATCACATAATAGGTATATAGAGCAACGGGAAAGTCCGGGAGTCCCCACAGTTCGTCTG
>VMDO01034271.1:0-17130 GCA_007922755.1 Pedetes capensis | reverse complement strand
TGTTGTTGTTGTTAGGTGCCGTCGAGTCGGTATCCGACTCATAGCAACCCTCTGTACAACAGGGGAAACACTATTGTCAGTGCTTCTCTGCTATTCATAGGGTTTTCAATGGCAGATTGATTTTTGGGAGGGGGTTGCCAGGTCCTTCTCCCAAGCCTACAGCTTCTGGTGTTCCCAGGCGGTCTCCCATCCAGGTACTAACCAGGCCTGACCCTGCTTAGCTTCCGAGACCTGATGGGATCGGATGCCACAGGGCTATGGCTGCAGGCTAATTTTTAGGATAGGTAACATTATAAAATAATAAAATAATTTTGTGTTATGTTAGTTTTGGTTTGATTTTATTGTAGTTTTTGGAACCTGGGAAAACTGATTAGAATTTTATAAGGGCCTTAAGACAACTTTTTTTAGGTTTGGGTAGATGCCATTGAGTCGGTATCTGTCTCATAGCGACCCTATGTACAACAGTGCTTCTCTGCTGTTCATCGGGTTTTCAATGGCAGATTGATTTTGGGGAATGGGTTGCTGGGTCCTTCTCCCAAGCCTACAGCACCTGGTGTTCCCAGGCGATCTCCCATCCAAGTACTAGCCAGGCCCAACCCTACTTAGGTTCCGAGATCTGATGGGATTGGATGCCACAGGGCTATGGCTGCAGGCGAAGAAAATTTTAGTATTTTTTAAATAATTTTTGTTACATGACTCCGTGTGTCTGTCAGCCTGTTGTGCTGTGGGGGCTTGTGTGTTGCTGTGATGCTGGAAGCTATGCCACTGGTATCTCAGATACCAGCATGGCCACCCATGGTAGACAGGTTTCAGCTGAGCTTCCAGACTAAGGCAGACTAGGAAGAAGGATCTGGCAGCCCATTCCCAAAACAATTAGCTATTGAAAACTCTATGGATGGCACTGTCAAATATAGTGCCAGAAAATGGGCCTCCTAGGCTGGAAGGCATCCAAAAGACGACTGGGGAAGAGTTGCCTCCTCAGAGTAGAGTCAACCTTAATGACAGGAGTGCAGTATAGCCCCTGGGTCCTCCTTTTGCTGTTGTGGTATGACTCAAAATGAGAAGAAACAGTGGCTGCAGCAATGGGCTCAAACATAAAAAGATTGTGTGCATGACACAGTGTCGGGTAAGGTTTCCATCTGTCATACATCGGGTCACTATGAGTTGGCTTGTAACAACAACATCATTATATGAGTAAATGTTATGTTAGTAACTTTTGAAAGGTGTTTTAGTTTATATAGCAACATAATTAAACCTTACAAATAAATACCTTAAGTAGTGAAAGGTTTTTGGTGTTGGGCTCTTGGATGACCCCGTGAGTGAACCAATGTCCATCCATTAAGTTGGCAATACCACTTAAAGGCTACCCTTTGGAGAGCTTTCCAGGGTAGCACGGAGCTCATACTTCTCGTCCGTCTGTCCTTCCTCTTCACAGCTGCATCATACTCAATCATGGGGACATGCTTGTTGATCTTCAGTTGTTTCTGGCTCTCTCTTTTTTTTTTGCGGTACTGGGGGTTGAACCCAGGGTCTTGCGCCTGCATGCTCTGCAAGTGCTGGACCACTGAGCTGCACCCTCAGCCCATGTTTTTACTTTTTGAGACAGGGTCTCGCTAAGTTACGCAGACTGCCTCTGGTCTCGAAATCGCGATCCTCCTGCCTCCGCCTCCCAAACCGCTGGGATTAAAGGTGTGCGCCACCGCGCCCGGCTTGTTTCTGGTTCTTTGCTGTTATTCCAAAATTGTGCTATAGTCAATAATCTTGTGCATAAATGTTTTTTTCACGGTTTACTGGTATCTCTTTGGGCTAAATCCCCAGAGTTTCTGGATCAAAGGTTAATGCCCGTGTGATCTTGTAAGATATTGCTAAATTTCCCACCTGCAACGTGGGAGTCCTTCTTTTTTAAACCTGCCAACGAAGAATACTGTCACCCTTTTGGATTATTGCCTAACTTGATAGATGAGAAATAGCTTCTTAGTGTCTTTTTAATTTGTCTGTTTCTGTTACAGGTTGAGTTCTCTGGGAGCAGATTCTGAGACAGAGCCTGGAAGGGAGACAGAGGAAGAAGGATTGGGCAGGGGCCAAGTGGAGCTGTGGTTATAATCGCAACAGAGGACCCAACCTGGGCCACAGGGCCCTCTGGAGCCGGGAAGGCCATTGGGGAGGCTGCATGGGGAATGGCGGGCTGGGTTGCCTCTTCCCCACGTTAATCCATCATTGGTGTGGCTTGCCCTTGAAAGGAGGAGCGACCTTGAGTTTTCTTCTGTAGAGGCAAAGCCACACGAGGACTGGCAGCCGCAGGCCAGCTCTGGTGGCACTGGCCGTAGGTAGAGGAATTAAATCTTTCACTTCTGAAGGACAGTCTGGGTGGCACTCACCTCTTAATTTATCTGTAAAATCTACTTGTTTCTGTCTAGCCAGCTGTTTACAATCCTGTCTGTCTATTTGGAAGTATGTTTCTGTATATTTCTACGGACATTCACACTCTATACTGTAGGAAGTTGTTGCTAAGACATCACATGTGCTCACTAGGAGTTGTTGTTAGGTGCCATGGAGTTGTGTCCGACTCATAGCGATCCTCATAGGGTTTTCAATGGCTGATTGTCTTGGGATTGCCTCAGGAGTGGATTGCCACGTCCTACTCCCATTTTTGTGGTGCTGGGAATCGAACTTGGGACCTCAGAGACTGCAGAGCGGTGCTCTACCAACTGAGCTAAATCCCAGCCCCGGCGATGGTGAATAGTGCTTCAATAAACACGGGAGTGCAGGTGTCTCTGTGATGATTTCATTTCCTTTGGATATACACCTCATAATGGGATAGCTGCCTCATATAGTAGTTCTGGTTTTAGTGTTTTCAGGAGTCTCCATAATGGTCCTATGAATTCGCATTCCCATTGACAGTGTTGTATCAGTGTGTTTTTCATTACTGTAGAGACAGGCTGATTTTGTAAAGAAAAGAGGTGGAGACCGAAATTTCAGACAACACAGTACGAGCCCTGCTGAGGCCCATGGTGTGGTATGTCATTGGTCAGGGGGCCTTGCTCTGGACCCTGGAGCTAAGCCCTGCTCCTGGAGACCTGCTGATTGGTAAAGGTGCTGTCAAAGAGCTGTGCCACCTGGAAAGGAGGCTTATGCTCTCAGCTATCCTGAGAAGCCTTGAGAATGGCAGACTCAGAGATTTACACTCATGGTGGCTTCTTGTTCCCAAGGATAATGCTCACAGCTCAGGTGCTCTTCAACAGCTATTTATTGTGCCTCCTTGTCTGGGTCAGTGGTTGGACTGCAGCTGCTGCTGCTTGCCCTGTGCACTGTGCCTGTATACCCTTTGGGGACCAATCAGAGGCTGCCACATACTGAGGGGTTATTGGATCAGGAGGAAGATGCAAATGTGGTATTGTAAGGGGAACCAATCAGATGTTGTCTCTTAACTGCCCAATCAGGGGTCGTACACTAATTGAGAGATGGCCAATCAGGTGTTGAGGGGTTTGAGGAAGCAGATGGATGCCTGAGCCATCTTGGTTCACTAGATGCCTGGATGTAGGGCAGAGGTTACTGCCCAGGGAACGAGTCCCAGACCTCCAATTGGGCTAGATAGACCTTGAGGCGTGCTGCCTCTCTAGGCCGCATCGTTACACATGGTAGGTGGCAAGTGGCAGGAGAGTGTGAGAGGGAGAGATCACATTGCCAATCTGGAAGCCAGGAAGCCTTCAGAGGCTGGCATCCCTCTCCTCAGAGCTCACTCTTGGGAGAACCCAACCTCATCTGCTGACCTAAAGACCTCCCAGTAGGCCTCAGCTCTTAAAGGTCCCACCAACCCCTACATCTCCACCCTGAAGATGGAAGCTACAACACCTGCCCCTCTACAGGACGAGGCACATCCTAACCACTGCAGGTGTGTGCAAGCTCCCATTTCTTTGCATCCTCACCAGCACTTGCTATTTTTGTCTTTTCGGTACCAGCGATTCTAAATGGGATGTGATGATAGCTCGCTGTGGCTTTGATTTGTAGTTCGCTGATGATGAGGGATACTGGACATCTTTTCACACTCTTCTTCATGATTTGCATGTCTTCTTTTGAGAAATGTCTGTTGAGAGGATTTACCCATTTCTAAAACAGATACTTTTTTGTATGATGTTGACGTTTTAAAAATACCTTGTATATTCTGGGCACCAATTTCTTGTTGGATGAATAGTTTGCAAATATTTTTCAGATCGTCTCTTCACTGTGTTGGCTATTTCCTTTGCTATGCAGAAGCTTCTTAGTTTAAGTTAATCTTACTTGTTTATTTTCTGCTTTTGTTGCCCGTGCTTTTAAGGTTTCATTCAAAAAATCTTTGTCTCTACCAATGTCTCAAAGCATCTCTCCTATATTTTCTTCTAGTAGTTTTATGGTTTAGGGTTTGTATTTGGGTTTTTGATCCATCTTGAGTTGCTTTTCATATATGGTGAGAAGTAGGGGTCTAGGAGAACCAGACTAATTAAGTCCTTCTCTCCCAACCTCTGTCATCAGGCAAGAGGCATATGGCCCATTAGGCACCAGGACCATGGTGCCAAGCCCTTTCATCAGCTTAGGCTCTAAGTTCTGACTGTGTCCTTGGATAACTCCTTTGGACTAATCTCAGAGTAGCCCTTGACCCAGGCTGGGCGCTTGGCTTAATTCTATTTCATTCTTCAGAAGGTCTGTATACCAGATGTGCTTTGTCATTGAGAAGCCCTTGATCTCTGGACCCAGGAGATGGGGAGCAGAAGAGAAGGATTCCCTATTCTGACCATTGAATCCCTATTAATGAGTCTCTTTCTAAAAGGCTGAAACCCTCAAGAAAGCTGAGGAGGAAACAAGAAGTCAGAACATGTGCCAAGAGCTATAAATTTTCTCTGTCTGTCTGGGGCCATTATTCCTTTGCCTACGGGCACTCACTTGGCAGCTTCAAGCAAATCAGTCACATTCACCAGTCCAGGTGGATGCATTGGTGATTTAATTAATTGCATGTACATAGTTCAAGGTCCTAGCACTTGCATGGGGTGCCTGCCAACTTCTCTGTAGTCTAGAAATACCCAAGGAAGTTTTCTGACTTATAAATACCCAAGGAACTTTTCTGACTTACAAATAGAATTATTATAATCATACTTCCTTTGTCCTATTTCCAAGCCTGCTTCTCACTGGTGTGTTTGAACAATGATAACAACAAATGACAACAGCAACAGCAACTCCATTCCAATCCGCCATTTCTGGATGGTGCTTACTGTCTTTGTTGTTGTTGTTGTTGTCAGGTGCCATTGAGTTGGGTCCAACTCAAAGTAATCCTATGGACAACAGAACGAAACACTCTCCAACACTGTGCCATGCCCGGCACTATTGTCAGTGCTTCTCCTACTATTCATAGGGTTTTTGATGGCAGATTGTTTTGGGAGTGGGTTGCCAGGTCCTTCTCCCTAGCCTGCAGCACCTTGTATTCCCAGGTGGTCTCCCATCCAAGGACTAAGCAGCCTGACCATGCTTAGCCTCTGAGGTCCAGTGGGAGCGGATGCTAGGGTACTATAGTTCAGACATTTTTAAAAATGTCTTTAGAGCTGTTTACTCACAATGAGCAAGGGTGGGGGACTCTCTTAGATAGTTGTCACAATCCCATGTGTGACCAATATGTTCTTTACCTTTATGTATCAGTTTTAAAGGATTAGAGGAGCTTTTCCAGGAACTTCAATTCTATTGGAAATCCCACATTGAAGTTTTGATGTTTGGGGACTAAGGCACCCTGGAATGGAAGACTTACCTATTTATCCTCCAAATGTCCCAATTTTGTGGTCTATCCCACATTGTCTTCTGTCTTTTTCAACAACCTCCTATTCATCCTCCACTGACCTCATACGGGCTCCCCATCACCCTCACAGCAGACCGGCCTCTCAGTTCCATGTTCCCAACCAGCCACCCCTCCACCTCCTGCATCAGCCTAGGAGGCAGGACCATGTCCCTGATTCACCTTCCTCTTACCTGGAGGATCTTCCTGGTGCTTCAAGCTTTTGGATCATTTGGGCGCGTGCATCTGTCCCTGCTTTTCTATTTCTGTGTGTTTTCCTGCATCCTTCTCTCCCCTTCTGTGACATTGGTCTTCTCCTCTTCAATGTCTTCTCCTCCTCTGGCAGCTAGATCTGTCTAGCTGGTTTTCCTTCTATCCCTTTCCCAAATAGGGTAAGTGGCAGACAATAGAAGCAACCCTAGTTAGTTAAGTCAGAAAGGGACTCAGTATAAAGAATTAAATGCTTATGAAATTTCTCCGAGATGGAAGATTAGTTTCTAGGCCCAGTTCCCAGAACCACAGAAAAGAGCTGCCCAACAAAAGAATGGCTGCCACTTCTACAAACCAGGAAGCTGACTCCAGAGTCACCCACTTTCACTGTAAGCCAATGTCAGGAAGCATAACCAGACCTACTTCTCCCCAAACATGACATGGGGATGAAGAAGTTGTCACCACAATCATTGGTGGGCAGTGGCTTCCTTCCATGTTACTCCTGCTCCTGTGCAGTTCACCTTTGCAACCTAGCCTTGGGAGGCACTTCAGCTGGACAAAGGCATAGCCTGGAGTAAGGATCAATAGCGATTCATGGGAAGCAGGAAAGATGTGGCCAGAGACTCAGAGACTTGGGAGGCACACAGATGGGTAATTGGTGAGAGAGCAGCCTGGGAATGTGGTGGACCCAGAAGTTGTAAGGACATCTGTGTCCCAGGTGAGTGCTCACTGCTGAAGAATCTCTCAATAACCAGGGGACACCATGAGCCATTGTGAAGACATTGATCAGACTTTTTCTCCCTTCCGTAAGTCACCCTAGCGAGTTCTTAATGGGCCTATGGGCAAAATGGAGGTGGCGGCAGGGATGGGCCTACTCATGGACTCATTAAGGTGGGTCCTCCCTCACTCTGGCAGATCTGTATCTGGCCAGCTCCCAGTGTTCACCAGCTGAGACCAATGGCTGCTTCTTCCCATACACTCTCCTATTCAGAGCATGGACTTTCCTCCACTGCCCACCAGTGTTCACTGGTATCCTTGACCTTCTTACTCACTGTCTTATTCACTGGGACAGTATCACAGGTCAAGTTACATCTAACACAAAGCAATAGTATGTTAAAAAGTGAGACACTGGGCTAGGACTCACAGGGTCCTGTGCTCTGATGGGGTGCCTTGTCACCCTGAAGGGGCTGGCTACAGACAGCGCAGGGAGGGCCTCCTGAAGACATGGGCAGGCACCCTGGCTCAGCTCTGTTCCTACTCTTTCTCTTTCCCCACGTGTCCATCCCTCTTCTCTTTCCCCTGCTCCCTCCAGTTTTCCCTTTCTAGTCTGTCTATGGACCTCTGTTCCACTTCGTGGCTAACTCTTCTCTTTTCTCCTCAGATTAACTGAAGGCTTGCTCTCTGTCTTCTGAACACATCTTTGCTAGTTGAGACACCTTGCCCTGCCAGCTCAACACAGCTTACATTAAAAAGGAATTTGTTGGCTATGATAACAGAAAGGTCCAGGGCCTTCCTGGCTGGACTTAGGTGCTCGGCTGGTGCCCCGAGAACTCTGTCCCTCCCCAGCTTTCCCTCTGCTCCACTCTGGGATGGCCCCATTCCCTCTCTGTAGCTTTAAGAAAGCACCTGGTAGCTCCAAACTGGTAATCTTTCCAAACCCAGATCTCATCAGAGAAGCCCTATCTCTCTCAGATGGAAATAACCAAATCAGCATCAAATGGGAAACTTGCCCTATTTGGGCCGTGCGACTATCCTTACATTAACCTAGAATAATCTGATGACCACGCATGAGTCATACGGTTGTTCTTTGGTGGTGAGGTTGAATCACACGAAGCTGTGGAGGGGCGATTTCCAAAAGGCAGGGAAAGCTGGACAGTCAGAGGATAACAGGGGTCCACTGTAATGCTTCATTCCCCACGGCTGCCTCCTGTTTTTCCTCTTCCCCTGTTAGCCTGCATCCTGAGTCTAGCTGCTCAGGCTCTATTTCTTGCTGTTGAATATGGCTGTACTTTAATACTTGATTTTACCCATGGAACTATCACCCAGGTCCAGAAATAGAACTTGCCTCTCCCCCAGAAGCTCCCTGTGCGATGCTTCCTGATCACAACCTTTATGTGGAAGGCAAAACAAAGAGGCTTTTAGAAAGGTAGGAAAGCAGAAGCACAGATTCTAAAGGAGAAGACTAATACTTAAGGTTATAATGGAATGAAACATTTCTCTTTATCAAGGGATATCTCTAGGAAATACCCCTCAAATTTCCAACAATGATGGGGGTATGTCAAAAGGACACAGGATAGTACTTGAAAGAGCTCCCAATGGCTAAAGCTGGAAAAGTTTAAGTGACAAAGTAAATAACAATAATAATAGCACTGGATTATAAACTAAGGCATAAAATAAATATCCATGGGTATAAACTGATACAAATATAGGACTGAATACTTGGATACCATGGGGGAAAAGGACAAGTCCTCTATCCCGAGGAATGGTGACATAAGCTTCTCCAGGAACGTGCTCTGAGTATGTGCAGGACTTAAAGACTTGGTTCCAAAGAGCAGAGTATGGAAAGGGAGAGTAGTAACATGACAGTGGAAAACCTAGCAGATAGCATTTCACTGAAGGCTCAGGGTTAATATTACCAGTAAAAAGTCATGTTGAGATCACGTGTCCCAGATGACAAGATCATTTCAGCTTTGTGGTACGTCCCAAAACATGTATCCCCACCCCACTCATTGGAAGACACTTGTTGTTAGCTGCCATTGAGTTGGGTCTGACTCACAGCCACCCCACGTATAACAGAATGGAATATTCTCTGATTCTGTGCCAGGCATGTGATCTTTTTTATGTTTAAGCCCGTTGTTGCAGACACTGTGTCAATCCATCTAGCTGAAGGTCTTCCTTTCTTTCACTGACCTGTCACTCTCCTAAACATGATGTCCTTCTCCAGGGACTGGTCCCTTGTGACATGTCCAAAGTTCATCAGATACGGTCTAGTCATCCTTGCTTCCAAGGAGCACTCTGGTTGAGCTTCTTCTAGGACAGATCTCTTGGTTCTTTTTGCCATCCATGGTATATTCAATAATTGTCACCAGCGCCATAATTCAAAAGCATCAATTCTTTTCCTGTCTCCCTTGTTCAATGTCCAGCTTTCACAACTGTATGATGCAACTGAAAATACCATGACATGAGTCAGGCACACTAGACATTAGAGAAACTGAGGGACATTCTACAAATACCTAATCAGTATGCTTCAAAAGGGTCAAGATTGTGAAAAGGAAGGGAAGACTAAGAATCTATCACTAACTGGAGGATGTAAGTAAGTAAAATGTGTCCTAGAAAATAAAAAAGGAAAATAATGGAAAAAATGGTGAAATTTGAATGTTGTTGTTGTTAGGTGCCATCGAGTCAGATATGACTCATAGTGACCCTATGTACAGCAGAACAAAGCGCTACCTAACACTGTGCCAAGGACACAGTCTTATTATGTTTGAGCCCATTGTTGCAGTCACTATGTTTCTTCTCATTCTGAGTCAAGCAACATGAGCAAAAGAAAGTTCCAGGGGCTTCACTCCATTCCTGTCAGTAAGGTCAACTCTAGTTTGAGGAGGCAACTCTTCCCCAGTTATCTTTTGAATGCCTTCCAGCCTGGGGGGCTCATTTTCTGGCACTATCTTTGACAGTGCTTCTCTGCTACTGATATGGGTTTCATCAGCTAATTGCTTTGGGGGTGGGCTGCCGGCTCCTTCTCCCTAGTTTGTCTTAGTCTGGAAGCTCAGCGGAAATATTTCCACCATGGGTGACCCTGCTAGCATCTGAAATACTGGTGGCATAGCTTTCAACATCACAGCAACATGCAAGCCCTCACACTATGACAAGCTGATAGGCACATGGGGGAAATTTTGAGTAGTGTGTAGTATAATTAATAGCATTGCACCAAAGTTGATTTCTTTATTTTGGCAGATGTACCCTAGCTATTGAAGATGTTAACCTTGGGGGAAGCTGGATGAAGGGTATATTGAACTCTCTGCATTATTTTTGCAGTTTTTCTTTTTGCAGTTTTTTGGCAAATATAAAATTATTCCAAAATAAAATTTATTAAATATGTATCTTTAAGAGAGTAAAAGGCTAAGCTATAGAGTAGAAGATATTTTTAGTGCATATAACCTACAGATGACTCCTTTTCAGAGCATACAAAGAATCCTTACAAATCAATAAGAAAAAAGCAGACAAACCAACAGAAAAATAAGTACAAGAATAGAACAAGCACGTTACAAAAACGGAAAGCCAAATGGCCGATAAACACAAAAATGTGTTTTGTCTTTTTAGAGAATGCAGATGAGTTATTTCCTTAAGTATTTGCTGTGTTGCTTTGTTTTCCTTTTTTACACTCTATGGGTAAGTTGGAGCTCTTTTGTCTTCTTTCCTCCGTACTTGCTGTCTTCTCTCTCTACCTGCTTGCCTTTCTGAGTTCTGTCCCTCCCTATATCTAGCTATGCTCCCTTGGGATGCTTCATTTCTGTGATAATTTTATTTTTAATTCTGCTCCTTCCTGAATTTCGTGAGCTCACTTTTCATATCCTTCTGTTTTCTCACCATCTCTTTCCCGGACTGTTGCTTTATTAAGTCTAAAAAATTCATGGCAAAATATTTGTGTATGATTTCCATGTGTTCATTGCAGTATCTTAAATTTTTTTAGTGTTATTTAATTAGCATACAGTGTAAAGAGTTTCATTATGGGGTTTTCATACAGTTGTATCATGTACCTTGCGATTCTTCTCCCCCTCATTAACTTTTCATGTTACTTCCATCCTCCCCAAATAGAGCCCCTTGTACTTTTCCATTTTCTATATATATACATATGTTTACATATATATGCACATATATATACATTTCTCACTTTTAGATAAATTTAGCTTCTGCATCTGAGTGAGAACCTGTGTTATTTGCCTTTCTGAGTCTGGCTTAATCAGATGAGATGTCCATCAACAAACAAATGGATTAAAAAATGTATATATACATAATGGAATACCACCTAGGAACACCTTTTTTGGTGTTTTTCATTTACCATTTTTCCGATACAATATTTTTGTATAAATTTTGTATAGAGCTCAATATTACCTTTCTTTAAAGCAGGCGGTAATAGTTTGAATGCCTGCAGCCATAGCCCTGTGGCATCCGATCCCATCAGGTCTCGGAAGCTAAGCAGGGTCAGGCCTGGTTAGTACCTGCATGGGAGACCGCCTGGGAACACCAGAAGCTGTAGGCTTGGGAGAAGGACCAGGCAACCCCCTCCCAAAAATCAATCTGACATTGAAAACCCTATGAACAGCAAAGAAGCACTGACAATAGTGTTTCCCCTGTTGGACAGAGGGTCGCTATGAGTCGGACACCGACTTGACGGCACCTAACAACAACAACAACAATAGTTTGAATATAAATTGTTCCTGAAAGGCCATGCACTTTAACCTTGGTGCCCAGAAGGTGGCGCTGTCTTGGGAGGTTGTGGAACTTTGGGAGGCGGGTCTGGGTTGGTGGAAGTGAGTCACGGGGTTGGGGGTAGGGGCATTTGGCAATTTTTATCCTGGCCCTGTGGCTCTGCTTTCTTTGCACTTCCTGCTCACAATGATGTAATATCATCTGCCATGGGTTCTGCCTCCTGCAACCATCATGACTGCCCTGCTACCATTATGGACCAATCTACTAACTGTGAGCTTGCAATAAATTTCTTCCCCCGTATTTGTTTCAGTTGGTTTTCTGCTACGGTGACAACAGTTGGCTAATATAAAGGGAAATTTTTCTTCTTGTTTTTAGATGCTGTGAATTTGGATTGGACTCATAGTAACCCTACATATTACAGAATGAAACACTACCCAACATTGTGTCATGCACATGATCTTTTTATGTTTGAGCCCATTGTTGCAACCACTGTGTTTCTTCTCATTTTGAGTTGTGCCACATTAGCAAAAGGAGGTCCCAGGAGCTTTATTCTATTCCTGTCATTAAGGTTGACTCTACTTTAAGGAGGCAACTCTTCCCCAGTCGTCTCTTAAATGCCTTCCAGCCTGGAAGATTCATGTTCTGACAGTGCTTCTCTGCTATTCATAGGGTTTTCAATGGCTTATTGTTTTAGGAGTTGGCTGTTGGGTCCTTCTCCCTAGTCTATCAGTCTGGAAGCTCAGTAGAAACCTGTCCACCATGTGTGACCCCGTTGGTATCTGAGATACTGCTAGCATAGCTTTCAACATCACAGCAACATACAAACCTCCACAGCATGACAAGGAATTTTTTCTTAGATCCAATGTTTATGAGAATTTGAGGGCCGGGATTTAGCTTAGTTGGTAGAGTGCCACTCTGCAGTCTCTGAGGTCCCGAGTTCAATTCCCAGCACCGCAAAAATGGGAGAAGGATGTGGCAATCCACTCCCAAGGCAATCCCAAAACAATCTGCCATTGAAAACCCTATGAGAGTAGCTATGAGTCAGACACAACTCGACAACACCTAACAACAACAACAACAACATGAGAATTTGAGGCCAGGGCTCTTCTAGGGTAGAAAAAAATGTGTTCTTCCTCATCTCCTGTTGTTCTCCCCTCCCTCATTTATCCAATCCATTTCCCTTCTTAGCTGATACACTTGAACCGTCGCAACGTTTTTGCTACTTTATGAAGTTGTAGAATTTGGGCTGAAAGGATAGAGAGGGACTCTGAGGTTTAAGCTGCTATGGTTTGGATACCTGTCCCTCTGAAGCCCGTATATTAAGAGCTGGACCTCTGCTTGGCACTGTGGGGAGGTGGTGGGAACTTTAAAAGGTGGAGCTTAGAGGGAGGTCCTAGGCCATTGGTGGTGGTTGTTGTTAGGTGCCGTCGAGTCGGTATCTGACTCATAGCGACCCTCTGTACAACAGGGGATACACTATTGTCAGTGCTTCTCTGCTGTTCATAGGGTTTTCAATGGCAGATTGATTTTTGGGAGGGGGTTGCCAGGTCCTTCTCCCAAGCCTACAGCTTCTGTTTTTCCCGGGCAGTCTCCCATCCAGGTACTAACCAGGCCCGACCCTGCTTAGCTTCCGAGATCTGACGGGATCGGATACCACAGGGCTATGGCTGCAGGCTAGGCCATTGGGGGTGTGCCCTTAAGGGAACAGTGGAACTCCACCCCTTCTCCTTCCTCCATGGTTTGCTTCCCAGCGTCGAAGTGAGCAGTTTGCTTTGCCACACGGCCCTGCCGTGGTGTGTTGCTAAAGCCCAACGTTGATCATAGACTGAAACCTCTCAAACTGTGAGCCCAAATTAGCTTTTTCTGTTTACAAATCTCAGGGTTCATTTATTTATTTATTTATTTATTTATTTGTTTTCCCAGTAATGGAAAGCTGATTGACATACTAACTCAGCTTGGCTTTGGGACACAGCCTTCAATTTCTGCTCTGCCCTGCAGCAAAAGGCTCAAGGGTGTGCAAGGCATGGCTTGTGGGGGGGCAGTGAGGTCATCTCCCCAGCCAAGAACTTTTCCTGCTGTCCAATGCCATGAGCTCTGCCACCTGCCACCATCATGACCACCCTGCCGCCATTATGGGTGGATCTACTAACTGTGAGCTTCCAGTTAATCTCTTCTCTCATGTTTGTTTCAGTTGGTTTTTGTGCTACGGTGACAACAGCTAATACACAGGGAGGTTTTTCTTGTTGTTGTGATGGCCTTCCAGCTTCCTCTTGTCTGGGGAGACTTGAGAGGGGAGAGAAGCAACGTGTGAAGAGAACTTTGATCATATGAACACGTTCTTCTGCGTTGAGTTCTCCAGGCTGGCTTAAGAGGAAGAAAAACAGCAAGTAGAATCAGTGTGAGATGATCCTCCGAAGAAAGGGACCAGCATGGACTGGTGCAAACACTTGCTTTGCAGTTGGACAGATGTGTGTTCGAATCCGACCTCCAGCATGTGCTAGCTGTGTGACCTTGCAGACATTGTTTCCAGGACCTCAGCTATTGCATCTGGAAAGTGGGATGGCCAGGGGTCTGCCCATGTGGCTATGCACATTAGCAGGTGAAGGGGAAAAGCTTGCAAATGCTCCGTTATGCTGAGCCTGTGGGCTGCCTTGGCAGGCAAGCTCTGGAGATCAGAAGGCTTGCATGACAGCAGCTCAGTTCTCTTTCCTGCCGAGCCCAGGCAGCTCTCCGTGCTGTGCAGGATGGAGTCACCTGTGTCCTGTGGCTCTGCCCTCTCTTCAAGCTACCCCATGGAGAGAGAAACTCATAGGTATTTGATGAAACAAAGTAGTTTGCTCCTGTATCTTAGCTTTTCCTCCGTAGACACCATAGCTGTATTCCTTTGCATCTTCCTATGAGTGTCTCATATCAACCTATTGCGTGTATACCACATTGCCTCTGCTGTGCTTCCAGGAAACGGTTCCTTTTTCACGCTTGATACTCAGGCCTGGCTGAAGGAGGATCACTGGTTGCCTAGAAGCCAGGAAGGTGCTAGTGACACTGTCAGAGGGAAAGACATCTCTGAAGAAGAAAGGAAACAAGAAAAGGAAATTTGTTGTTGTTGTTAGGGGCCCTCGAGTCAGTGTCTGACTCATAGAGACCCAATGAACACTAGGTGAAATACTATTGCGGTACTTCTCTGCTGTTCATAGGGTTTTCAATGGTAGATTGTTTTTGGGGAGTGGGTTGCCAGGTCCTTCTCCCAAGCTTACAGCACCTACTGTTCCCAGGTGGTCTCCCATCCAAGTACTAACCAGGACCCACCCTGTTTAGCCTCAATATCTGATGGGATGGGATGCCACAGTGGTATGGCTGCAGGCAGAAAAAAGTTGTTGTTGTTGTTAGGTGCCGTCCAGTTGGTATCCGACTCATAGCAATCCTATATACAACAAGTGAAACACTATTGTCAGTGCTTCTCTGCTGTTCATAGGGTTTTCAATGGCGGATTGATTTTTGGGAGTGGGTTGCTGGGTCCTTCTCCCAAGAAAAAAGTTAGAGAGATTAAAAACTGTGGGAATGAACCCAGGCTGGTGGTGAATATAAACTCTATACCCTTGAACTATTCCACTGAGTCCATGCAACAGGAAAGTTCTGTCCACCACGTCCCAGATGCATGGACCTGGGACCAGAGGGGGGTGTGTTCTACTTTGCTGAGCCAAGGCTATTCTTAGGCTAGATCTGTCTTTTGGCAACTTCCACTCGTTTGTCCTATTTCTTTTGTCAGCAGCCCTGTAAGTCCGGCCCTGACAATGACTCAGATATGACAGGCAGAGCCTCTCTTCCCCTCCACGGTGTCTTCTCCCGGCGAAGCAGCCCCGCAGGACGCCAGTCATTTCTCGTAGGAGATGATTTTGAAAGGCAGACAAGATGTAGCGCCGCAGTCCTCACCAGCAACCCGGAGTTGCTGGTCTCGATTAGTTGCAGAGCTTAACCTTGGGCACCCCTGTGGGGAGGAAATAAGGGCCCCTGAAGGTTCTGAAAGCCTGATTACCGGAATCAGCACAAATTGTAAGAGACGGGTGCCTTCCGGGGTGAACGGGAGCCAGAGAGATGGCTTACCAAAGCGAAATAACACCAGAGGACAGGGCACTTGAGGTTAAATGTCCTGCAAAATAGGGGTCAGGGAGATGAAAGCTGACAGTCTCGGGGTGCAGGCACTGAATCCTAGTGATGTGAGCATTCAGGCCACCTGCTGGGCAGGAGGAGCCATCGGGTCTCATTATAGCTAGGAGGAAGTGGCCTTCAATAATAGCCACCTCCCTGGATCTGGTTTCATGGTCACCAAGCAATGTGTAGATTAATTATCTTGCTCCCAGTTCCCCGACGCTGGGAAGGAGAATGTTCTGGCAACAACGTAAGAATTCCAGAGACTGGAATGTCAGAGTGACTATGTTGGTTCCTATGTCAGTCTATTGTGAGTTGGGAAGCATCAACCATTCTCTGGTCACCCATGGGTGCTGTGCATCATGAAATGTCACCACTCCTGTCGATTTCCCATTCTGTGCTACTAATAGAATTCCACGTGCCAGCTAAGAATACTCTTTCCCCAGACCTCCTTGCAGCCGGGGTAGCCACGTGCCACAGTTCTGGCCAATGCATGTAAGTAAAAGTCCCTGGGAAGTTCGTCTTTTTAAATTTTTTTCAGGACAATAAAGGGAAAATGATTTTGCCCTTCCTCTTCCTTCTGACTACAACATGGATATGAAGACCGGAAGTCCCCCAGCCATTTTGGAACAATGACAAAAGCCACACCTGAGGATATCAGAGAGAGAAGAGAGCGGGGTCTGGCATTTTGATCACATTCATGAGCCCCTGCCTGAGCCCCGAATTGCCTTCTTGTGAACACTGAAGAAAAATAAGCCTCATCCATTTAATCCAGAGTCTATGGGTCTTTGTGTCTTTGGCAGGAGAATGTGGCCTTCCCATCCACCATCGCTATGCGGGGTCTCTGAGCTAGTAAAGCCGAGAAGAAGAACCTAGAAGGTGGCTCACTCATGAGTCGTGCATCTGTGAGGCTCTTTCACGGCCATCCCCTGCAGATACACCCTGATTTTCTTCCACTCACAAATACCATGTAATGCATATGCTTTGTGAAAATTCAGATGATAAAGTAAAGTTTAAGGAAAAAAGAAAAAAAAAGTCACCATAAAGCCCGTTACCTGGAGATACCCATTGTTTACACAGCAGTGAATGTCCTCAGAGATAGCTTTGAGTCTGGCAGGGAGGAGATTTTTTTTTTTTTTTTTTTTTTGTGGTACTGGGGGTTGAACCCAGAGCCTCCCACTTGCATGCTCTGCAAGTGCTAGACCACTGAGCTGCACCCCAAGCCCATTTTTTTACTTTTTTGAGACAGGGTCTCGCTAAATTACACAGCCTGCCTCTGGTCTCGAACTTGCGATCCTCCTGCCTCTGCCTCCTGAACCACTGGGATTACAGGTGTGCGCCACCGCGCCTGGCTGGAGGAGATTTTTTTCACATAGATGGGATTGCATTGTAAAACTTGCTGTTCACTCAGTAATTTATTGTGGATCCTTTCCAGTGATTTTATTGGGAAAATCATTCAATTGTCTGATTTCATAAAGATCTCCATCATTACTTTTAGCTGTTTTAATATTTAAATGCTATTGTTTAGGGGCTGGAGTTTAACTCAG
>VMDO01034270.1:0-17144 GCA_007922755.1 Pedetes capensis | reverse complement strand
ATTAAATGGAGAAAAGATTGAGGTTGTCCAAGATTTTACTTTGCTTGGCTCTATAATCAACACCCGTGGAAGCAGCAGTCAAGAAATCAAAAGACGCATTGCTCTAGGAAAAGCTGTGGCAAAAGATCTCTTTAGAGTATTGAAAAGCAAAGATGTCCCATTGAAGACGAAGGTGCGTCTGACTCATGCCATGGTATTTTCAGTGGCATCATATGGTTGTGAAAGCTGGACATTGAACAAGAGAGACAGAAAAAGAATTGATGCCTTTGAATTGTGGTGCTGGAGACGTCTATTGAATATACCATGGACTGCCAAAAGAACCAACAGATCTGTCCCAGAAGAAGTGCAACCAGAGTGCTCCTTGGAAGCAAAAATGGCCAGACTGCGTCTTACACATTTCGGAGATGTAGTCAGGAGAGAACAATCCCTGGAGAAGGACATCATGTTTGGAAGAGTGGCAGGTCAACGCAAAAGAGGAAAACCCTCCACCAGATGGATTGACACAGTGTCTGCAACAATGGACTTAAACATAAATAAGATTGTTGGCCTGGCACAGAATCGGCAAGTGTTTCGATCTGCTGTACATAGGGTCGCTATGAGTCGGACTCAGCTCGATGGCACCTAACATATAGTTTTAAAAAATCAAAGAACGTCTATTAGACTCACATACAATTTAAACGTATTTGTGGCTGATTTTCCTATGCTTTTCTTTAGAAAAGATAAGAAATCTTTTTTACAATTAGAACTTAGAAACTATTTTAAGCTTTATAAAAGATAACCAGGAGTAGTTAAATACCACATGTCTTCAATTCTAAGACATTCATTTTAAGATACATCATTCATTTAATAGCAGCTTTTCAGGAATAAAACAGGACATATAATCCACTGAGTGTATAAAATGATTGTAAGATACATTTCAGCCTCACAAATATTTTTAGATAAAATGACAATTGTAACAAGTACTACCTTTTGCAAAATATAGAGGTGTAGATAAGTAACATTATAAGTTTGATTCTCCTCCTTTGCTGAATAAATATATGCTTGCAAATTGTTGAAGGTCAGATGCACATGCCTCTGGCAGGAACACTTTCATGGGAAAAGACAATGAAGGGTCAACTCATTGTCTCCTACAAATGTCCACATAAGTACAACACATTCCCCCTGAGTGATGCAAAAGCTCACCTTATTTGGAAATGGAAATTTGCTTGGTTCCACTTTGCCAGGTGCTTGAATAGCAGAAAGTGGTGGAAGCCAGGTCATCTCCTGAAGACGGGGATAAAAAAAGAAAAAAAGCAATATTGTGTTACAGAGAGTATCAAAAAGTCAGTAGCATGTAAAGCAGCTATATACACCTGCCTTGATAAGGCATGAAAAGCACAGGACTGAATAAGGGATAAAAAAAGATTTTTTTTTAAAGATGTGAAACCCACTTTTATGATTTGTTTTCCTAATGTGACCAATTCTTGGTTCCAGAGCCCTCCTTGGGTTGCCTTCTTATCATAAAAAAGAAAAGGCTGTCCTATTTTCATTTCATTGACACCCCAGAGTAAAGAGACAACCCAGTAGTAAAAGTTCTATGGAAAATGCCACACAAAGTGGGCTTGGATTTATTCCACAAAATTCACAGGATGTCTAGGCAGGAATAAATGAGGTATTTTAAGTTTAGGGGTCTTTATTGGAGGAGTTATTTTTACTATCAGACATCAAGAATGAATTCCCAATAAGTTCTACACATCACTTTGGTCTTCATCAAAAAAGAGAAGTGCAAGAATAAATCATGCATATGATATTAACAATACAACTTAAGTTCCACATGCAGGCAATTTGTCCTATGCTCTTTGACAGACATGGAGACTAAGATACGATGGGGGACAGGGTTATTTTATTTATGTCTGACCTCCTTCAGTTTTATCTCTTGGAAAATAGCTGCCATCAGTAACTGATTATGGGATTAAATGGACTTTGGATGACCAAGAAGTCAATATGGGGTTTACAAATAGGTTCTGAGCTACGTTTCTGGGCTCACTTGCTCTGCCAAACCTAAGCAGACATAGAAGCTGTAGTTGATTCATTTTAAGAAAAGTGAGGCATTCTCCCTCTGGATGGGAGGACATGCTCTCACTTCCCTTTGGTAGGTGAACAGGGTGCTGTAAAGGAATTCCGCCAGGTTTTGGAAATGAAAAGGTGGTCTTGTGCCTCCTTTCCTTGAGTAACTCTCCTTCCTAGAACCAGAGATGGGCCAGAATCCACACAGCGAGCACAGGGAGGGCAAGCATGCTCAAAGCCACGGTGGACGGATTTATTTTTATTTATTTACATTACTACTACTAGTACTACTACTACTACTACTACTACTACTACTACTACTACTACTACTACTACTACTACTACTGCAGAAGTTGGGGGTTGAACCCAGGGCCTTGGACATACTTTGCAGGTGCTCCACCACTGGGCTGTACCCCCAGCCCAGTTTTTATTTTGAGACAGGGTCTCACTAAGTTATGCAGCCTGCCTCTGGTCTGGAACCTGAGATCCTCTAGCCTCCACCTACAGAGTCTCTGGGGTCACAGGCATGCGTCACTGTACTCGGTGCCCCTGGAAGGATTTACAGACCTACATCATCTCTGCCCATCGTGATACCTGTGCCACAGGCAAAAGAGTTAAGGCACATAAGCTTGTGAGGTGTTCCTTCTCCAGTCTGTGGTAACGAAGGCTTTCCCTGGAAAGCAAAGGAGGACCCAGTGACCCTCTATGTTCTCTCCTTCCACATCTTGCTTCTCAAGTATTTGCCAGTGTCTTGCTGTCCCTTCTTCGGAGGATGTTAAGCAGGACCAGCAGGTTTTAATGAAGAGGGTATCTGACTTTGTCCTTGGAATTAAGATACCAGTCATCATTCTCAAATGATTGGGCCACTTGTCCAGAAAGTGGGGCAGATCCATCCTAGACTACAGCTACCCAACTAAGAAAGCTATGAAAACATAAATGGGTTTCTTTTAGTTCCTTAGTCTTGTCCTGCCTATAGCTTGGCTCTCCCATACCTTTTGTTTCCTCCGCAAGGTTTCTGACTTCTCTCTTTCACTTAAATTACTGGGTAGGATATGTGGGTGTTTCCAGTGAGTGGCCTCAAATCATTGTAAAGAAAGATCATCAGCAATTACAAACACTTGCACTGATTTGTCTTTTCCTCCATGTGGACCATCTCATGTGCCCCTACGGCCATCTCACTCTTAATCAGCCACTCAGTAGTTTCCTTTGCAATCATTCTTTGGTTTACATAATTTAGATTGCATAATCCTTAGGGGCCAATATTGATCAATACAAGCTAACTACTCAGGATTAAGCACCATACTTGCACATCAGACTTGTCATTCCCTACAATAACATTAGCTGATGACTTATCGTAGGCAGGCACTGTGATTATGCTGTATACACACAAGGGGCTCAGCTGAGGATCTACTGCATTTGAAATTTAGGGGATCAGCTCTGGTAGTGTTTGTGATCAATATTTCTTCTCTAACTCCTGTTATGCTTATAATCTTTCCTTCTTCCTTCTTTACCTCCATTCTATCCATCTATCTACCCATTCCTCCATTCATCCTCCACCTAACGTCACAAACAATTGCCATAGAAGGCAGATTCACTTCCTTTCAGCTTGCTGTCTTCACATACATACCTGTTCTCCTTAGAGGCTTTGACTATGTAGTTTTGTACCTTCAGATTCTTTCTATGTTAGAGATAAAATGCATCTTTCTCTCTGCCCACCTTATTCCTTTAAATCAGTCAAATGGCTCTCCTATGACCCCCTCCTTCCCTCTCTACAAGATTCTCCTATTGGCTTTGAGGGTCAGTTTGGTGGAAATCCCCAAGCATTTCACATCACCATCTTGACCTGTTCTTCTGAGTCCATCTCTGCTTTGCCTTAAGTTTTTGGCTTCCTAACTCTGACATTAACTCTGGCATTTAGACTTTTGTTTTGAAGAATGAGAATCTTCCCAATCTACTCTGAGCTGGCTCATTCCACAGGAAATCTAAGCCCTATATCTCCCATCTAAAAACTGGTACACTAAATTGCTCTTGAAATCTAGCAGCTCACACTAAGCACCCACAAACCTCTTAGGTGGCTTGTCTAAGACCCTTCCACCTGGTGGGAATCACTCTCAGGTCTACTGCAAATCCTTCTGAAATCTTCCAGTTGGGTTTCAGCCCTCATTCTGGCTTATCTGATTCTATACCTGGGGTGCTAAGGAAGAGGCAGCTGTACATCATGGTGGCAACACGGGTTTGTGACACTGACTTCCTCAGTTTGGGCCCTTCATGTGGCTAGGACAATCCTTGCATTTGCTTCTAGCTTGCCCCTTCCTCCAAGTCCCTCAGACATTATTCCTATGTTTTATGACTCTCTTTGAGTTTCAATTTGGTTCTCACTCTGTCATAACAGGTGACCTTGCCTCTTATGTCATTGAAGAAAAAGGTTATTGAGTTTCAACGTTCCCTAAGGACAAATCAGTTGGTATTCATGGTATTCTTCCTCCCCTTTAGCTTGAATAGAGGAGGTGTGAGTCCCAGGCAGTTCCCTACCTGTAGCCTTGACCTCCTCTGCTCCTCTGTCCTGGGATCTAGTTCCATCAATATCCCGATGGCCTCCTTTCAACTTCAATCTTTTCTTCGCCACTGCCTTCTCCCCTAAGACTGACATCAATCCAAAGCCTCAAGCCTTCCTGAACTT
Organism: Pedetes capensis; assembly: GCA_007922755.1. NCBI lineage: Eukaryota > Metazoa > Chordata > Mammalia > Rodentia > Pedetidae > Pedetes > Pedetes capensis. The sequence continues at coordinate 12,418 of VMDO01034270.1, read as the reverse complement.
GCATCCCTCCTCCAACTGCTCTGGATTTTTTTATTTCATGTGTTAATAGCAAACACTCTCAAAGGACCTTTTATTCTTGCTGTTTTGACATCCTCATTAACCATTTTTAATTTTTTTAACTTATCATTTAAAAATGTTTTATTGAAAATTATACTCATAGGAGTCAGCATAATATTATGTACGTATATTCAGTTTAACAATAATAAAATAGGTATCTGTGAACTAATGACCCAACTTCACATTAGAAGACTTTATCATCCACCTTTCAACAGAACCAGCTCTGACAAAGGTTGTTCTCATGGTCAAGTTCATTGGAGTCTCCTGAATACTCATTTCTTCTTGAAACTCTCTTCTATCCCATTTCCCATCATGTCTGTCATGTCTTTTTGGATCATCTTTACTCTCTAGGTTTTCTTCCTTGACTTTTTCTTGTTGAACCTTCTTCCTTAAATGTTTTCTGATTAGCCTTCTTACTACCTTTCCTATCCCTGGTGATCTCATTTATTACTATGGTTTTAAAAACCATCTATTATGTGCACAGTGCCCAAATGCACACCTAGCTCTCAAGTGCCCAATCTCAGATGTCAACTGAAACTGTCAACCTGCATGGTCAACTCAAACCCGCCATGTTTAACACTGACCATCTATTCCTCAAAAACTTCCCTCATTCTTGTATTTTAAATCCTGGTTAAAGACACCAGCATCTATTAATTTCTCTAGTCAGAATCCTTAGAATCATCCTAGACTCCTCTTTTATCACCCCCCTTCAATAAGACAGTAATTCACATTTTTAAGCACTTAAATAGAAAATGTTTTACATGACTTAGTTAATGTAATAAAAATAGGGCTTATTATATCTTCATCTAATAGATGAGGAAACCAAACTCCTAAGAGGTTAAATGATTTGCCAGTGTTCACCCAGCAGTGGGCTTCCTTTCAGTATGCATAAGACCTTCTCAGTTCTAGTCAAGGCTCAGTTCCTAAATGCCCCAGGTGAAGTGTAGACACATATCTCTTTATTCACAGTCCATTATTTTGCTTTTTACTTTACTGTATTTTCCTTCATAGATTGCACTCTAGTATGTGAGGCCTACATCAAGGTCCCTGTTTTAAGTCTCATGCCTTTTTATTGCTCTACAATACTCACCTACAAAAAAGCTAGTCTCTGCTTTTGTTTATAATGTACCTTTTGTGTATGAGTGCCCTGACCCCAACATGCTTCTGGATTTTTTGCTATCAGTTATGGCTCATCTCAAACATCATCTAGGTCTTGAGCTCTTTGCTGAGTGTCCTTTTATTCCAATATAATATGAGAGTTCTTCTCTCAGGTTCCTCCAAAGCACTTATTTTTTAGTTCTCTCATAACAACTCTTACATTCGCTTTTGTGCTATAGTTTTATATGTGTACATCTCAATCTATACCTAACCACTTCTTTCCTTTCATGATGAATAACAGTTATACCTAGGAGTTATACCAGTTATACATAGGAGACCTAATAATCTCTGTCAAGATCATTAGTGTTACTAAATATTATTTCCCAAAAGAATACCAACAATCTTTTAAAAGAACATCTGGATTTACTAAACATAATCCCCTAAAGGACTATACATTCCTCTGAGAGGAAAATATCTACTTCTTATTGTTTAGACTGGTGCATCTTGCCTACTAAATGCTCAATATAAACTTAACAAATTGAACTAAGCATTCACATTTCAATGCAAGCTTGCTTGCTAATATTGTTTCAATTATAGCTAGGCATTTCCATGTGATTTTTCCACTAATGAGTCCTACTAAATATATGAATGAGTAGTGAAAGTGATACAGTTGCTTAAAACATCCAGGTTATAAAAATTTCCAAAAACATAAGAATTATTTGTATGGATTATTTTTAATACTTTTGTAATTTATTTCTCTAGTTCACATTAACAACTTTATAAGCATTTATGCTTATAAATGAATGCTTTATAAGCATTCATTACCCATTATATTAAAATTCTCACTAGGGTTGCATGGAAAAATTAAGGGCAAATATACAACTCCATGCTCTCTTCTGATACTTACTGGGTCAATGAACTTAGGTAAGTCACATGCTCGTACACTGCAGTAAAATAGACTTGAGAATCAACCAGATCTCAGTTGTGGTATCTTAGAATTAGAGGAAATGGGGCATTAACTATTCCATACTTCATTCATGAAGATTACATGAGATAACACAGAGAAAATAGCATAGTTCCCTTTGTATTTAAGCATAAAAGACAGCACTAACGAATAGCAAGCTGAGTTTCAGAATTCTTGTCTCCAAATGAGAAATATAATTGATCTCTGAGTTTTTGTTGTTGGGAGATCAAGACAAGAGAATATCTTGGAAGAGTTTTTTTAAGCAATAGAAAAAGATATCACACAAATATAATCTGTAATAGACAGTAATTAATATAAGGTATGTATTACTAAAACAGAAAGTTACTTAAAAAATTGTGATTCCTAAGGATCATTTGTACTTTATATTGAAGAAAATGTTCCTAACTTTTCTCATAGGAACAGATCTCTGACAAAATAATAGTGATCAGTGGGATAAAGTGATCAGATACAAAAGTGTTTCATTTGGAACTGGCACGGTGGTGCATGCCTGTAATCCCAGTGATTCGGGAGGCAGAGGCAGGAGGATCACAAGTTCAAGACCAGAGGCCGTCTGTGTAATTTAATGAGACCCTATCTCAAAAAACAAAAAATGGGCTGAGGGTGCAGTTCAGCGGTACAGCACTTGCAAAGCATGCAAGTGTGAGGCCCTCGGTTCAACCCCCAGTACTGAAAAAAAAAATTAATCTGTACCTTATTTCTGGTGATGATTTAAAAGATTAGCAAAGTAACATTTATCATTTCTGTTCATATTTCCCTTAGCTTGCCTCACATTATTTTCTTTGTAGAGAAAGAATGCCATTTCATTACTAACTGAATCCATTGCCTCCAGGGCTATCCATGCTCCTGACCCCACTGCGTCAACTAGCCCTTCACCACTGCTTTACTTCCATGTACAGTATTCTCCCAGCCACCTCAGAGGATGCCTCAAACTGTGGATAATATGGAATCCCATATTTGAGGCCACTACAAAGTAAAATCAGGGTTATTGAAGACAAGTATTGTAATATCTTGACAGGTGACCTGATAACAGATGGCTACTAAGTGACGAATTGGGAGAAGGGCCTGGCAATCCACTCCTAAGGCAATCCTGAAACAGTCAGCCATTGAAAACCCTATGAGGGTCGCTATGAGTCGGATACTGACTTGATGGCACCTAACAACTACAACAACAACAACAACAACAAGTGACGAATGGGCAAGTAGAATATACAATATGGATACTCTAGACAAAGGGATGATTCATGTCCTGGGTGGAGAGATTGAGATTTCATCATGTTATTCAGAAACAGTATGCAATTCAAAATTTATGAATTGTTTATTTCTGGAACTTTCCATTTAATCACTTTGGACTGTGGATGCCTGCAGGTAACTGAAACTACAGACACGGGAGTACTGTGCTCCCAGCTGGCTATCCTTCACTCACTTTCTGGACCACATACAGGACAGGAAGAGAGATACAATGTTTAAAACCACTTATTCCAAAGACTAGCTAACTCCCCTGTCACTTCTTTGATTTATCTTTCTTCCCTTTTGATCTTGTCTCTGAGGAAAAAGGTCACACACCAGGCCCTCAGAATGGAGTCCTTCAGTTTTTGAGTCTAGATTTTTTAGCCTTTTAGATACTCCAAGAATCAATGGATATGTCTTAATGGAGTCTCACCAGTTCCATCTCCCTAAGCACATGTCTAGTTAACCAAGGGACATATTTCTTATTCTTTGAATTGAATTCTTTAAATGTCAAGTCTCTTTATAGTAAATGCACTTGCTTTTTTTCCAAAATGAGAGAACAGATGGTAAATGATAAGGCTGTGGATTACTGCATTTCATTTGCTAACTTTCTCTCCTTCATATACCAATTTTCAGAAGGCCATGGGGCATAGTGGGCCATTTTCTATTTCCATGTCTACAGCATAGCAAGATGTCAATCTTCTCAAGAACCCATACTCTGGTGGTAAGTAGATTTTCATGTGCTCTTGTTGCACAACCCCCTTCTCCCTCCATGTAGCTGCCTATTTCTTCTGACGTCACCTGCATTAGCCTGTTTTAGAGCACACATTGTTAGGTATAGTGAGTCCACTCACTAAGCAATGTGGCTTTTGTTATTAAAGGAGAGAAAGAACAAAATTGATTTTCCATTGAATTCTATTTTTAGAGTTCATTGTGCAGCTGTGGTGATCTGAAAAGTATATTTAGTTTGCAAAGGGATTAAACTGGAAACATTTTAAACAATGTTTTTCTAGTGTCTTCTATTGTTTATTATCACCCAGTGTCTCCTGGTTCAATGGTTCAAGATGCTCTGTCACATGGTACCATTGAGTAACTGCAGTATTTCTGCGTTTCACTTTTTAATACAGTCTTCTGTCCTGTCCCACATTTTCCAGCTTTTCCTTTCATGTTCTTCCAGTGTCGCTCACTTCTCCTTGCTTTCTCACCCTGGCCTCTCTGCAGGCGACCACAGCTATCCTTATTAAGTGCTCTGCCCTGTACCCTCCACTTACATATCAGTGCTAACTGCTTAGCAATTACATGCCACATGGCACTGTAAGTTTTCTTTCCCTGTGCTATCACAATCAGATTATAATTAAAAAAAAATTCTTACCAAATTATAACCTCATAAAAGGAAAGGGACATATAACTCTCTTGTCTGTAATTCTCCACAGGCCTAGCACAATAGATAGAATAATAGAAATTCGTTTAACCTCTGCAGAATTCTCTTTTCTCACCTCTAAAATGATGAAAATAATACATTCTACTTTTCCTATCAAGCACACGGACTGTTGCCAAGACTGAGAAAGATTAAATGACTTCTTGATCTCTCGGTCACATCTCACTCTCTGCCGACTCAGAGGTCTGCTGGAAAGGGGTGTCTGCCTTCGTGGCCTGAAGAGTGATCACAGCTCACTTCCAAACTGTCTGTGCTCAGGAATCTACTCTTTTCTAAATAAGACACTGTAGTAATTCTGCCACTTGGGAATAAAAATGTAAAATGTTGAAGCTGCTATTCACATGTGGCGGTGGTGGCTGCAGACCAGAGCGGGATTTTATTTTCAGTTTCTGTACCAGAATAATCACTCAGCTTTTCAGTTCTTTCACACGTATTATTCATGTTATGACACACTGATCAGATAAGTGCCATCACAACCAACAGAATGTGGTAGTTTTTTATTACCCTGCAAATCCTTGAAGTGCTGGAAGCTCATGAAGTGCTGCGTCTGGGGAGGGCACCACATTCCTACAGGTGCGGACAGGGCCCTGAGCAGTAGCCTGGGAGGCAGAAGCAGTGGGACATGATAGTGGCACAGGCTGTAACCCCAGCATTTGGCAGGCTGAGGTAGGCTGAGGATGGTGAGGAGAGCCGGAGAGATGCTCCTTCCCGAACAGGACTGAAGGGCACACCCTGCCAGCCCACCTCTGGCATTTGTGGGGAAAGACCCGACACTGGCCTTCCAACACAGACTCCAGGGTCAGACATGAAGGTTAGGTGGACTTTGTTCAAAATGAGGAAGTCATGGTCAAGACCTTTAAGGTAGCCTCTTAATAATCAGTAGTTCAAAAACATCCGCATTCTACTGTTCTACAGTAGATTCCTCAAGAGGCAAGCCACCCAGGGGTAAAATGGGGCAAGGACCAGTGAGTGAGATCAGTTTGAGAAGCAGCATTCCACTCAGGTTTCATAGACCGACAAATTTGAGTAACAGCAATTACTGTTTTGATGCAAATACTACTCATGGAAAGCTTTTGGAAAGATAGCACCTGTTGGAAATAAAAGTACCTTTTTAATAAAATCTGTTTTTCATCCTCTTAGACTGCTTAAATGCCAGAAACCAAAATTGCAACTGCTTTAAACATGGATACAAATAAGCAAATAACCTAGAATATGTGGTTAAAATCAGGGTTAAAATCATAATGAAATCTTGTTTTTTTAAAACTGAAAACCCAGCTGAGCGCCTATAATCCCAGTGATCAGGGAGGAAGTGGAAGAAGGATCACAACTTCAAGGACAGAGGTAGCCTGCATAACTTAATGAAACCCAGACTCAAAATAAATAATAAAAAATGGGCTGGGGGTGCAGCCCAGAGGTAGAGTACTTGCAAAAGTGTGTGTGAGGCCCTGGGTTCAACATACTTCCTACACACAATCAATCAATCAGCCAATAAATAAACTAAAAACCCAAGAATAGGGCCAATGTGAACCAACAATAGTCAGACAATGGGACTCCCAGAAGCTATACAGCTATCCTTTCACATCCATGGGGGATTGGTTCCAGGACCCAAAAGATACCAAAATCTGAAGATGCTCAAGTCCCTTATATAAAGTGGTATGCTATCCGCATAGAACCTGCACATTGTTGTTGTTGTTGGGTGCCGTCGAGTGGGTATCCAACTCACAGCGACCCTCTGTACAACAGGGGAAACACTATTGTCAGTGGTTCTCTGCTGTTCATAGGGTTTTCAATGGCAGATTGATTTTTGGGAGGGGGTTGCCAGGTCCTTCTCCCAAGCCTACAGCTTCTGGTGTTCCCAGGTGGTCTCCCATCCAAGTATTAACCAGGCCCGACCCTGCTTAGCTTCCAAGATCTGATGGGATCAGATGCCACAGGGCTACAGCTGCAGGCAGAACCTACACATATCCTCCCATAATTTAAGTCATCTTTAGATGACTTATAGTGCCTGTTGTATAGTGCCTAATAACAATGGAAATGCTACGTAAAAATAATTGCTATACTATACTATTTAGGGAATGACAATAAAAAAGTGTATACATTCAGTACAGATGCATTTTTTCTATATATTTTTGATCTGTGGTTGGTTGAATCCATAGATGCAGAACCTGTCGATATGGAGGGTTAACTGTTTATGTATTTCCTAGTTTCATATGTACCTGTTAGATGGGAAACTCTCAGACTGGAACACTGACTTATCTAATTCCCTGCAATACTAAGGCTTCTGAACTTATCTCTGTTCCTTGCCCTCATGGAGATGAATCATCAGGGATGAAATGGGATAAAGAGCAATGGAATCAGTTGAGAAGGAGCATTCAATTCAGGTTTCACAGACTGACATACAAAGTACAAAAGGCCTTCAAGCTGGAAGCACTGAGGGTACCTTAGACCTCTACAACATACTACTTGCTCCTTGGTTAGTAAGATTCCCCCATATTGAAAGCTGAGGCCACATACTATGTGGCCTCTCTCTCCTTCACATTGTCAAAAGTGTTACTTATTGTGGGGACATCAGCCCCATGCCACTGGAGACCCCACCTCTCATCTCTTTGACCTTAGCTGCCCTTGGAAACTCTGGACTCTCTACAGAGAGGATAAGAGCACTGAAGAAAGTCAAGATACAACCTTCACCCTTAACTTTTTATTCTCATGTTGTTGTTGTTGTTAGGTGCCATTGAGTCACGTTCAACTCATAGTAACCCCATGTAAAGGAGATGGGAACACTCCGATTCTGTGCCAGGCAGACGATCTTATTTATGTTTAAGCCCATTGTTGCAGACACTGTCAATCCAACTAGTGGAGGGTTTTCCTTTTTTTCCTTGACCTGCCACTCTCCCAAACATGATGTCCTTCTCCAGGGATTGGGCTCTCCTGACTACATGTCCAAAATATGTAAGATGCAGTCTAGCCATCTTTGCTTCCAAGGAGCACTCTGGTTACACTTCTTCTAGATAGATCTGTTGGTTCTTTTGGCAGTCCATGGTATATTCAATAGACGTTTCCAGCACCATATTTCAAAAGCATCAATTCTTCTCCTGTATTTCTTACTATAGCAGTTCCATTGTTTTCCATCTTTTTTTGGGGGGGTAGGAAGATGAAAGTGGCCCCTCTTATTCTCTTGTCCCTCTGTATTAAATGCATACCTGTTCTAATTCCTTGGAACTTTGGAACAATATAAACCATACATTTTTAAAATTTATTTTTAGATTCACCTGGCTTCCTGCATTCATTTTATTACTTGTGTTTAAAAACACTCTATAATTCTCATTCTTCAATTTAGGGATTGGTTTTAGAACTAGCATTGTGTTGAAATGCTAAAGTAGCACCGTTCTCAGAATTTAAACAGATGGGTTTGCTGTGCTATGCCCAGCTGCAGGAGCTAGTGACTTATGTTAAACTCAGGTGACTACAGCCCTAACGCTGAGCCCCAGCTGTGACACATACACCTGCAAGCTTCCAGTGCTCTTACAAATCTTGTGCTCTGGATGGTTAGCAGTAATTGGTATAATTTTAAAGTTTTTTTTTTTTTTAAATTAAAAGAATAAAACATTTGAGAAGTCTATAAAGGATTTCCCAAATTTTGCACCTGGGGTTCGTACTTCCCTGTGTCAGTTCTGAGAATAAATTATATTAAGTGTAGGTTCATAAGGAGAAAGCCAAGGGACCAGCTTACAGGAAAGGTCATGTTATTAATTGTGCCTCTGTTATCTTATTTCTGACTTATGTGATACCTTTTAGTGACGGCATAAACAGAAATTAGCCTTCCTAATAGACATATAGATTATAATTAATCTCTGAACTAACCATATTTTGTAATCATTAAGTTGCTCTTTCATATACAGATAAATGGGAAGATGGAATTATTTGGAATAGGTAGGAAGACCATGTTGATTAGAAGGGGAAGAGGGTGATAATTACATTCTTGGCCATGTTTTTTTCATGTAACCCATTCATGAACCATTTTCCATAGACAATCCAGAAAGAAGTCTTCACAGAACCCCTGGGTCAAATACAAAGAAGCAGAATGGTGGGACAGAAAGGCTTGAAGCCGATGTTTGAGAAGGCTCACTTGATGTTTGCCCTGCCATAAACCAGCAGAATGACCTTGGGTGAGTTTATTTCTCTAGCTATTAGCGCCCTTATCTGTAAATTGGTATAAATAACCACATTATTCAACGTTACTTAAATAATGATAAATATGCAAATTAGGATATCTGGCACATAGTAGGTGCTCAATAAATGGTCATTATTGCTATACTACTAATTTTATAATTATTGTTGGCAACTTTTGGCTTTGGCTTTGTGAAAGGAGAGAATAAATATAGAAGACACTTATGAGTTTATTTTTTAATCTATTTTACTCAGTTAATTATTTAATATTTAACTAGTTAATTATTCATAGTCAAATAGAAGGCATAATAAAATCATGCTTATTAAACAATAATTTTCTTCCCCAACTCCCTTTGCCATGTGTACAAATGGAAGGGAAAATGCTGCCTCAGTGTCTGATATTTTTCTTAAAAGGGACAGTTCTGAGCGAGTACGTTCTATTGTCTTTCTAAAAGCTGGTTTGGTTCTAGAGAGTTTAGCAGCATTGCCTTGATGCCCGTGGACTACCTGAAGGGCAACAGTTTGGGTCATAAGCAGTGTCCTGGCCCAAGGACTCCTCACGTGACTGAGGAAGGCACTGGGCAGGCTGTGCACACAGAAACAGAAGATGGCTACAGTGTGGTGGCAGGGCAGGGGACGCAGGCAGGTAGAGGAGCAGGGAAGGTATGCCCTGACAAAAACAGACCTCTGTTACTGGGGCCAAGATAAAAATCCCTGGTTTGGTAGGACTTCTTGTCCACCACAGGGAAGGTTAGGTCAATCCCGCAGAAGGCACATGCACTTTCCCTTTCAAAGGGTTCCCAGTGAAGTTCACTTTCAAAATGCAGCCTTTCTTCTGATGTTGTTGTTAGGTGCCCTCGAGTCTGTATCCGACTCATAGTGACTCTGCATATAACAGGAGAAACACTATTGTCAGTGCTTGTCTGCTGTTCATAGGGTTTTCAATGACAGATTGATTTTTGGGAGTGGGTTGCCAGCTCCTTCTCCCTTCTTCTGGAGTAGACTCCCTTATCTGCAGAGGATGCATTCTAAGACCACAGTGCATACTGATACCATGGATAGTACCCAAGCCCATACATAATATGTTTATTCCCATACATATTCACAAAAACTTAAAGCTTTTTCCATATTAACTAAGCAGTTATCATGCAGAGTGGCTGTATCTTTTGCAGTGTGAGGTAGAGCAGCAAAACTAGCATGGATTTCCTTTTATTTCATTGCAATTTAATGGATAGATTTGTTTTTACTACAGATCTTAGCAACATGAGCACATGATTTTTTTTCTTTCCTTACTAAATTGAGCACTTTTACTATTTCACTTAAAGGAAACACTTTATGGCTTCTCTTTGGCATCTCTTAATTGCCAGCATCATTATTGTTGAGCTTTGAGGCCACTATTAAGTAATTATTTGAATACAAGCCCTGTGATGCCATGATAGCAGATTGTGATAACCAAAATGGCTACTAAGGATTAACAGATAGTGTATACAGCGTGACTATGCTGGACAAAGGGGATGATTTGCATCCTAGGTGGCACAGAGCAGGATGGGGAGAGATTTCATCACATTACTCAGAATAGTACACAATTAAAAACGTATCAATTGTGTATTTGTAGAGTATTCTATTTAGTGTTTTTTTGACCTTTGTTTACTGTGGGTAATGAAATTGCAGAAAGCGAAACCATAGATAAGCAGGGACTAACATATTAACTTTACCCTAATATGTCTTCTCCCCCCACAGGTCTGTCAGTTTGCCGCACTGTAGGGGTTTATGTGTTGCGATGAGGCTGAGAGCTCTGCCACTGTAACCTCAGATATGAGCAAGGTTACCCATGGTGGACAGGTTTTCAGCTGAGCTTCCAGACTAAGACATACTAGGGAGTAGGACCTGGCAAACCACTCCTGAAACAACTAGCCATTGAAAACCCTATGAAAAGCAAAGAAACACTGTCAGATATAGTGCCAGAAAATGAGCCCCCCAGGTTGGAAGGCACTCAAAAGACTACTGGAGAAGAGTTGCCTCCTCAAAGTAGAGTCTACCGTGATGACGGAAATGGAGTAAAGCCCCAGGGTGCTCAACCTGCTGATGTGGCACGACTCAAAATGAGGAGAGACAACTGTAAGCATCCATTAATAATTGGAACATGGAATGTATGTAGTATGAATCTAGGAAAATTAGAAATTGTTAAAAGAGAAATGGAGCACATAAACATTGACATTCTAGGCATCAGTGAGCTAAAATGGACCGGCATAGGCCATTTTGAGTCAGACAATCATATGGTCTACTATGCTGGGAATGATAAACTAAAGAAAAATGGGATTGCATTCATCATCAAAAAAGACAGTTCAAGATCTGTCATGAAATACAATGTTGTCAGTGATAGAATTATATCCATACGCCTACAAGGAAGGCCAGTTAATATGACTATTATTCAAATTTATGCACCCACCACTAAGGCCACAAACGAAGAAACGGAAGACTTTTATCAGCTTCTGCAATCTGAAATAGATCAAACATGCAATCAAGACATACTGATAATCACTGATGACTGGAATGCAAAGGTTGGAAACAAAGAAGAAGGCTCAGTAGTTGGAAAATATGGTCTTGGTGACAGAAACAAAGCTGGAGATCACATGATAGAATTTTGTCAGACCAATGACCTTTTCATTACAAATACATTTTTTCAACATCATAAATGGAGACTATACACATGGACTTCACCAGATGGAACATACAGGAATCAAATTGACTACATATGTGGAAAGAGACAATGGAAAAGCTCTGTACAAAATGTCAAAACAAGACCAGGTGCTGATTGTGCATCAGACCATCAACTCCTCATATGCAAGTTCAAACTGAAGCTGAAGAAAATTAGAACAAGTATACGAGAGCCATAGTATGACCTTGAGTATATCCCACCTGAATTCAGAGACCACCTCAAAAATAGGTTTAATGCATTAGACACAAATGATAGGAGACCAGAAGAGTTGTGGCATGACATAAAAATTATCATTCAAGAAGGAAGCAAAAAGTTCTTAAAAAGACAAGAAAAAAAGAAAAGACCAAATTGCATGTCAAAAGAGATAGCAGAACTTGCCCTTGAACGTTGAGCAGGTAAAGTAAAAGGAAGACATGATGAAGTTAAGGAACTAAACAGGAGATTTCAGAAGGCAGCTCGAGAAGACAAAAACAAATATTATAATGACATGTGCAAGGAGCTGGAGGCAGAAAACCAAAAGGGAAGAATACGCTCTGTGTTTCTCAAGCTTAAGGAAGTAAAGAAAAAATTCAAGCCTCGAGTGGCAGTAGTAAAAGATTCTACAGGGAAAATATTAAATGATGCAGGAAACATCAAAAGAAGATGGGAAGAATACACAGAGTCATTATACAAGAAAGAATTGGTAGATGACCAACCATTCCAAGAGGTTGCATATGAAGAGGAACCA
>VMDO01034269.1:0-17140 GCA_007922755.1 Pedetes capensis | reverse complement strand
TAGGGTGAATGCATTTGAATTCCCTTCTTTTAACTATTTTGAGATGCATGAAGCATTATTGTTAATTATATTCACCCCACTGTGCCACAGAATGCCAGAATTTATTCCTCCTGTCATTATGTTTTAAAGGAAAATTAGAATTTCAGAAGTTTAGTTTAATGATTAGTTTTACAGCCCTGTCCTTTTTCTGAAAAGAATTCACCACATTTTTGTAGTTTTAAAACATATTTCATATTTAGAGTATTGCAGTGATCTTAGCTCTTTACTGAGATTTTTAGAGATCCTGAAAATATGTAAATATGTTATTAGCAGAACTAAAAATTCATTGTAATTCATTAGAGATTAGGTCACTAAGTATGGTTTTGGATTATTAGAATTCTTTCTGATTAAAGTTATTGTCCTGGTGTAACCATCTACAGTTAGATATAATATTTTGAGAAAATCTCAGGGTATAGATAGAAGTGACAGAAAATTGTTGCTGTTGTTGTTGTTGTTGTTGTTAGGTGCCGTCAAGTTGTGTCCAACTCAGTGACCCTCATAGGGTTTTCAATGGCAGATTGTTTCGGGATTGCCTTGGGAGTGGGTTGCCACATCCTTCTCCCATTTTTGTGGTGCTGGGAATCGAACTCGGGACCTCAGAGACTGCAGAGCGGTGCTCTACCAACTGAGCTAAATCCCAGCCCTGACAGAAAATTACAGATGACTAAATTGAAATTGTAAATAACTTAAACAGGTTTCAGGGTCCTATGGTCCTTTTGGGAAATAAGTCATTTAAAAAGTTTGATAAGATTCAGACCCATACCTCTCAGTCTGCACAAGAGTCAACTCATAATGGGTAAAAGACCTCAACCTAAAACAAGAAACCTTAAAACTACTAGAAGAAAAGATAGGAAACATACTCCAAAACATAGGCATAGGAAAGCATTTCCTTAATACGTCTCCAATTTCTCAGGAAATCACACCAAGAATTGACAAATGGGGTTACATGAAATTAAAAAGCTTCTGTATAGCAAAGGAAACAATTAACAGAGTTAAGGAAGAGCCCACTGAATGGGAGAAAATCTTTGCATCATACACATCTGACAGAGGACTAATTTCTGGAATTTACAAAGAACTCAAGAAAGCAAATCCCAAGACAACAAATAACCCAATATACAAGTGGGCAAAGAAATTGAACAGATAGTTCTCAAATGAAGAAGTTCATAAGGCAAAGAAGCACATGAAAAAATATTCAATATCCCTAGCCATTAGGGAAATGCAAATGAAAACAACTCTAAGATTTCATTTAACTCCAGTAAGAATGGCTAAGGTCAACAAAACAAACAATAACAAATGCTGGAGAAGTTGTGAAGCAAACGAAACTTCTTACACTGTTGGTGGGACTGTTAGTTGGTTTAACTACTTTGGAAATCAATAAGGAGATACCTCCAAAAATTAAAAATTAACTGCCATATTATCCAGCTATGCTACTACTGGAAATATACTCAAAGGGAGATAAGTCATCATACTACAGAGAAACCTGCATCTCCATATTTAATGCAACACTCTTTACAATAGCAAAGATATAGAACCAACCAAAATGCTCATCAACAGAAGAATGGATAAAAAACTATGGTACATATGCACAATGGAATACCACTCAGCAATAAAAAATGAAATAATGTCATTTGCAGCAAAATGATGGAATTGGAGAATATTGTCTTAAGTGAACAAACACAAGCTCAAAAAGAGACATACCATATGTTCTCACTCATATGTAGGAGCTGAATCTTACTTAAAGGAAGAAAAAATCCTATACATAAGTTGATATATAAAAATGCACAATCAAATTTAGTAGGGACAATATAAAGAGGAGAAAGAAGGAGGGAGGGAACTAGCAGAAGGAAGTGAAGATTGCTGCAGGTGGGATGGAGAGTAGCATCAATGTAGAAGGATAAAGGGGGAGAAGATAATCTCAAGGCAAATGATGCAACTTCATGAGTACATGGGACAAACGGGGAAATATAACCCAAATATCCATGTGAGTTTTACTACATATTAGCCAAAAGGTTCCATAAACCTTGTAAGTTGATAAAAGTGTAAGCAAACGTGATGTATTTGTTGCATAATAGAAAAAGCCAATGCTGTATTACTCTGCTCCCCACCTACATTTAAAAATAAAGGGAGAAAAAAGGATATAATTGATAATATGAATTCATGAGCTTTTCCCTATCAAATTTTAAAAAGTAAAAGACAGCATGTATATCTTTTTAAAACTAATTTTTATTTGTATCAAATTTGTATGTGCCCATTGTCTTAAAAAGTCAAGTGGTAATATAAGTATTATAGTAATAAAAACAGTAATCTCCTGCTTTAAAAACTGTTTGGTAAGATTGATTATCATAACATAGCTCAATTACTGCCAGAACAGTGTTTCAAAAAATTTCCTCATCACAAGAATTACATGGGACATTTATTAAGAAATGATTTCCAGGTCTTTCCCTAGAGATTCTGATTTAGTAGGTTTTGGGTAGAACACAGACATGTTTTTTTTAAGCAAGTGCCTCCCACCCAAGACCCCAAAACACATGTTCCAGTGATTCTTATGATAAGGTAAGGCTGAAAAACACTATACTGACTGGATGGATCTCCAAGTTGCTGACTGCTTCAGGTTTGTCCTGAATTCCAAGGGCTGAGGTAAATAGAGGTACCATTAGTACTCATTTCCAGTGGCCTGCTTAAGAGTATACTTCTATATCTTTCCAAATCTGAATGAAACAGACACTTAACTACCTTTATACTTCCACACCTTTTTTCTAGGCATGTCTTTTTTCCAGGCATGTCAAAATCCCACAAAATAAAATAAAACGATGTTGCCACTAAAAAAAGCTGAGTCCTCCTGCTCAAAACATACAGTAACTTTTCCCCTTTCTTGAGGATAACTCAAGGCAAAATATTAAGATTGTGGAGCTGTAAATCAGAAAGGGCTTGAGTCCTAATCCAAGTTCGATCATTTACTAAACATATAATATTATTCAAATCATTTAGCCATAGTGACTTCAGGTTTTTCATCTGTAAGTCAACAGAGAAATGCCTGCTCTACTTGCCACTGTACATTTTTACAAAGAGGAGGATGAGATAATCTATGAAACTACCAAAAGGAAACATGAGAAATAAATGCTTCAGAATATTTGTCTTGGCAAAGATTCTTCTGATTGATATCTCAGAAAACACAGGCAATAAAAGCAAAAGTAAAAAAGTAGGACTGCAAAAAAATGAAGAGCTCTAGCCAGAAAATAAATAATCACAGAGTGAGGAAGCAACCTACAAACTTGGAGAAAACATTTGCAAACTATCCATACAAGCAAGGGTTAATATCCAGAAAATATAGGGAAGCTGAACAACTGAACACCAGGAAAAAATGGATTAAAAAATGGCAAGTGATTTGAATAGATATTTCTCAAACAGATATTTCTCAAATAAAACATACAAATGGACATCAGGTATATGAAAATGCTCCATCATTAGGGAAATGCAAATCAAAATCACAAGGAGATATTATCTCACTTTACAGTGAGTAGCTATTACCAAAAGGCCAAAATAAAACAAACAAACAAACAAAAAAAAAACAAAAAAACCTGGCATATATGAATTATTATAGCTATTCTGGAAAACAGTATAGAAGTTCAATAACCTAAAAATAGAACCACCATATAATCCAGCAATCACACTACTGAATATATATCCAAATAAAGGAAATCAGTATGCCAAAGAGATAGCTGTACTTCTTATAGCTGTATTCACAATAGCCAAGATATGAGGCCAATGTAGGTGTTCACCAATGCAAGAATGGTTAAAGAAAATGCAATAATGTAACAAAATATTACTCAGCCAAAAAAAGAATGATATCCTGTCAGCAACATGCAGCAACATGGATGAACATGGAAGACATTACATTAAGTGAAATAAACTAGGCACAGATAGACAAATACCTGGGTGCCAAAAAATGTATACATATTTTAACAAATGTTATCTATCTATTACTTTTCAAAGATGAATTGAATTACTGTAGTAATGTTTGGTGTGATGTTTGCCCAAAAATGGCATTAATCAAATGAGTGCTAGCAACATACATTCTTAGGACAGCAAAATAGAAAGTTTTCATCCCAGGATCTGTGTACACATTTTTCGCATCCTCTGTATTGCATATTCATTCATATGTGAAAGCTAAAAAAAGTTGATTTCATAAAAATAGAGAGTAGAATCAAGGTTATTAGAGGCTAGGAAGTGTAGGGAAGGGGGATAGTGAGAAGTTGATTAACAGTTACAAAATTAGAGTTAGATGAGAGGAATAAGTTCTAATATTCTTCAGCACAGTTGGGTGAATAGAGCTAACAATCTATTGTATACTTCAAAATAGGTAGAAGAGATAACTTTGTTCTCACTGAAAAGAAATGATAATGCTTGAGGTGATAGACAAATTATATCAATTTGGTCAGTATAAATCTCATACTTGTATCAAAATGTTGCATAATACACCATAAATATGCATCATTTGTATGCATCAATAAAAATAAAAAGGATGATATAATCTTACAAATATATTTAAAATAAATACTGTAAATACACTAGTGTTATTTTACTCCTGAAGACCCACAGTACAATGTGAGTAGCAAATGCAAAAATAATTTGTTTTAATAAGAACAATCAAAAACCCACCATTTTGTAGTCAAAAATGTTAACATACAGATTTAATACATTTTATTGTAATATCCTCTAGTTCTATTCCATTGATAGCAGCATATACTCATACAGTATGGTCAACAAAAGAAATGAAGGCAAATGAAAATTCCTAATTTTTTGTTGATGATTTAAAGTTACTTTTTTTTCAGTTCCAAACTCTCTTGTACATACTGTTCGTGAAGCGTGGGTTGGGACTCTGCAAAACACATTTCTGCTTTTACCAAGTGCCTCTGCTTGAAATTCTCTGAATTAGTGAGCCATAGGGGAAGATTAGAAGGTTAGCAACATGGAAAAAGACACTTGTTCCTGTTTAGCTCCCAGTTCCTATCAGTATCATCCAGGGACAGTCCTTTATCTGGTTTCTGTTTTTCTTTCCTTTTTCTTTTTAAACTAATGTGCAATATAATGAGTTTCATTATGGCTTTCCATACAATTTCATCTTGTATTTTTCTCATATTTATTTTTTCACATCCCCATATTGCTCCCACCCACCTCCTGCTATTTTCCCACCCCTCCACACATATCCTCTTAAACTTTCCATATATATATATATATATGTATATATATATATATATATATGAATGACCTGACAGCCCACTCTCAAAACAACCAGCCTATGAATACCCTATGAATAACAGAGAAGCACTGTGAGACATAGTTAGTGCTGGGCATAGCACAGGATTGGATAGTGTTTTGTTCTGTTGTACATTGGATCACTATGAGTCAGACCCAACTTGACAGCACCAAACAACAAATATATATTTGTAGGGAAATAACAGGAAGGGGTGGGAGCAATATGGGGATGTGGAAAGTGAAGATGTATTGTCTTTCCAAAGACCCAGGAACAGCCTCCTTATGTTCCCAGAGGTACCAGCATTAGCTGGTAGTGTGCTCTACTCAGAGAATTGAGGGGATCTCAGCTCAGTGGATTCCCTTCCATAAGCTTATAGGTTCTAAAAATCCAAATTTATCCCAGGCACCATGGTGCATGCCTGTAATGCCAGTGACTTGGAAAACTGAAGTGAGTGGATTACAAGTTTGAAGCCAGAGGCAGCCTGTGCAATTTAGCTGGACACTGTCTTAAAATAAAATAAAAAAAATAAAAAGCAGCTGGGAGTGTGGTTTAGGGGTAGAACACTTACCTAGCATACACACTCTGGGTTCAACCCCTCACCTCTGAAAAAAATTCCATTCCTCTCTCTAGCCCAAGGGATGGTAGCTGTTTCCTGCATGTATATTCTTGCTACTTCACATTTTCTTTTCTTTTTAGCCTTTTTAATTGTCTAAAACATTTCTAAACAACTTCTTATTCTAAATTCCTTGTAGTATGTTTTCTTTTTTCCTGCTTGGACCCTTACTGATTTTTTTTCAGGCCACCCATTTAACAGTAAATTAGTTCCACAAAGATGATGTCACAGGATAATGCAAATGAAAGTATATTTTATATGACTAGAATGTTAAAAACAATGTTCATAATGAAGTCAAGATGTATGATGGTTAAAAAGAGAATAGCCACCACTGTTGAGCAGAACTGACCAGAGGTTCACAACTAGTCTTCAATATTGTTCCAACCTGGTCTGATATTCATAACAGAATATTTTGTTTTCTTGTTGGACATAGACAATCTCACAGACTGCAATCTAAAACAAGATTATAATAAACCAGTATCTAACATTATACTCAATGGGGAGAAGCTGAAAGACTTCTCTGTAAGATCTGGACTAAAACTAGGATGCCTACTTTTCAACACATTTATTCAATATAGTGCTAGAAGTCCTACCAGAGTAATCAGACAGGAAAAAGAAACAAAGGGCATCCAAATGGGAAAACAAATCAAATTGTTGTTTACAGATGAAATGATCTTATAGAGAGAAAAAATCCCAAAGATTTCACCAAAAATATATCAGAACTAATAAATAAATCCAACAAAGTTGTAGGATATAAAATTAACATATGAAATCAGTAGTTTTGCTATATGACAATAGAAAAATACTTGAAATAAAAATCAAAAAAGCATTTCTATTTACAACAACTATAAAAAATGAAATACATATGAATAAACTTAACCAAAGAGATGAAAGACCTCTATTGTGCAAACTATAAAATGTTAATGAAGGAAATTGAAGAGGACCCCCAAAATGGAAAGACATATCCTGCTCATGGGCTGGAAGAATTAATATTGTCAAAAATGTTCATACCACGCAAAGCAATATACAAGTTCAATGTAATCCCTATCAAAATACCAAATACATTCTTCATAGAAGTGGAAATATATCCTAAAATTTATATGGAACAAGAAAACCATAATAACCAAAGCCATCTTGATAAAAAAAAAAAAGAGGCGGCATCACACTATATGATTTCAAGATGTGCTACAAAGCTATAGTAATCGTAACAGCATGGTATTGACATAAAAACAGACACATAGACCAATAGAACAGAATACAGAACCTAGAGGTAAACCCACATATTTAGAGCCACACGATTTTCAACAAAAGTACTAAGAACAACATTTGAGAATAGAAAGCCCTTTCAATTAATGGTATTTGGAAAACTGGATTTCTGCATGCAGAAGAATGAAACCATATTCCTATCTCTCATTAGTTATAAAAGTCAACTCAGAGTGAATTAAAGACTTATATTTGAGGCCTATAGCTATGATACTACTAGAAGGAAACACAGGGGAAACACTTCAGGACATTAGAATGGTAAACAATTTTTGTACAAGACCCCCAATGCATGGGAAACAAATATAAAAGCAGATAAATGAACTACATCAAACTAAAAAGCTTCTGCATAATGAAAGAAACAATAGAGTGCAGAGCCAGCCTACAGAATGGGAGAAAATATTTGTAAACTATCCATCTGACAAGGGTTTGATACCCAGAGTATATAAGGAACCACGAAAACCAATAGCAGAAAACAAACAAAAGAATCTACCTTAAAAACAGACAATACAAAGCTGGGCATGGTGGCTCATGCCTGTAATCCCAGCGGCTCGGGCGGTGGAGGCAAGAGGATCACAAGTCTGAGACCAGAGGCAGTCTGCTTAACTTAGTGAGACCTTGTCTCAAAAGGTAAAAAAAAAAAGAAATGGGCTGGGGGTACAGCTCAGTGGTCCAGCACTTGCGAAGCATGCAAGTGCAAGGCCCTGGGTTCAACCCCCAGTACCACAAAACAACAACAACAACAACAACAACAACAACAACGACAACAGAAAGGCAATACAAACGACCAGCAATCATGTGAAAAAAGTGTTCAACATCCTTAGCCATCGGGAAAATGCAAATCAAAACTACATTGAGATACCATTTCACCCCAGGCAGAATGGCTACCATCAACAAAACAAACAACAACAAAAGCTGGCAAGGATGAAGTGAGAAAGAAATCCTGGTATACTGCTGGTAGAAATGTAGGTGGGTACAGCCACTATGGAAATCAGTATGGAGGTTCTAAATTAGTATGGTAGTTCTAAAAACAGAACTACCATATGGCCCAGCTGTACCACTTCTGGGTATATACCTGAAAGAATATAAGTCATCATAAAGATATCTTCACATCCATGTTTATTGCAGCACTATTCACAATAGCCAAGATATATAATCAACCTAAGTGTCCATTACCAGATGAGTGGATAAGGAAAATGTGGTATATATACACCACAGAGTTTTATTCAGCCATAAAGAAGGGTGAAATTATGGTATTTTCTGGAAAATGGGGGCCATTACCAATCATCATTTTAAGTGAAATAAGCCAGAATCAGAAAGACAAAGCTCACATATTTTCACTCATATGTGAATGTTAGATTTCAATATATATCCAATACTAAAATATATAGGTCATGAAACTGGAAAGGGCCTATGTAGGGGGAGATAAGGGACTAAAGATGAGGGAGAGGCAAAAAGCAAGGGTAATGGGGTAAAAAAGGGAAATACCACGTTTTTCTCTTAAGGTAAAATCGGGATGTGCGTCTATTTATATATCTATATATTTTTCTATATAATATATATAGAAATAGATATAGATATGCAAACAAGAAATGCAAGTACAAGTGGGAACAATGGTGGGGAGGAAAGGGATGCAGTGAGGGGGTCATGAGAGGGTAATAGAGGAGGTGAACATGAACAAGGCACAATTATATGCCTGTATGGAAATGTCATAAAGATATCCATTAAGTTGTACAATAAAGAATTACTAATAAAAATTAGTGGGAATAAACGGGCAATAGGCCTAAATATTTCTCAAAAGACATATTTATTGATTAGATTATTTGTTCTTTTGGTGATAAATTTTTGAATTCTTTATATTTTCTGGATATTAAAATGGTAATAAGGAGTGAATGTGATCAAAGTATGTATGAAGCTGTCACAATGAAATCCATGATTTTGCCAGGCATGGTGGCACATGCCTGTAATCCCAGCAACTTGGGAGGCAGAGGCAGGAGGATCGCAAGTTTGAGACCAGCGGCAGTTTGTGTAATTTAGTGAGACCTTGTCTCAAAAGTAAAAAAGAATGAGCTGGGGATACAGCTCAGTGGTCCAGCACTTGCAAAGCATGCAAGCAGAAGGCCCTAGGTTCAACCCTCAGTACCACAAAAAAAAAAAAAAAAAGAAAAAAGAAAAGAAAAGAAAAGAAATCCGTGATTTGTACAATTAATATATGCTAAAAATTAATGAATTTCAAATATTTTTGTTGCTTTTGTTTTGTCATTTTATTTTCTCACATGTGTTTAAACATTTAAAAACAA
Source organism: Pedetes capensis (assembly GCA_007922755.1). Classification (NCBI taxonomy): domain Eukaryota; kingdom Metazoa; phylum Chordata; class Mammalia; order Rodentia; family Pedetidae; genus Pedetes; species Pedetes capensis. The sequence goes on along the minus strand of VMDO01034269.1, from coordinate 7,671 downwards.
TAATTAGTAAGAGTTGCTGCTTAGTACTTTACTGTATCAATTAAAATAATTATATCTTTAACTTATAAATGTTAGTGGGGTACAGAGTAATAAGTTATTTGGTATGCCCATTATGCAACTATTAAGTCCCTTTTGCTTACAAATCCACCAACTTTCATATTTTATAGAATGGAATGAATGAATGAAGAAAAAAGAAAACAATAGTAATTGTAATTAATATGTAATGAGAGTCATATGCAACCATGGGTTTTAACTGCATTGATTTTTTTCCTTTCTTCTTTTTCTTTTTTTCCTTCTTTCTTTTTTCCTTCTTCTCCTTTCATATGTTCATATACTTGCATCCTATATTTTGTGGTTTTCCTTTCCTTTTTCAGGTTTGTGGAAAAGTGCTCAATATCACTAATCATCATAGAAATACAGTTCAAAACTACAATGGGATATCCCCTCAAGCCTAGTAAGAATGATCATTATCAAAACAACTAAAAACACCAAATGCTGGTGAGAATGTGGAAAAAAGGGAACCCTCGTGTGCTGTGGTGGGAATGTAAAATAGTACAGCTACTGTGGAAAACAGTATGGAAGTTTCTCAGAAAGCTAAAAATAGAACTACCATATGATCGAGCAATCCCTCTAATGGGTACATATCCATCTGAACCTCTACATGTCTGTCAGCTCTTTGTGCTGTAGGGGCTTGCTGTTGGTATGACGCTGAAAGCTATGCTACCAGTATTTCAGATACCAGCAGGGCCACCCATGGTGGACAGGTCTTAGTTGAGCTTCCAGACTAAGACAGATGAAGGAGAAGGACCCAGCAGCCCACTCCCAAAATAATTAATCATTGAAACCTCTATGCATAGTAGAGAAGCACTGTCAAATATAGTGCCAGAGAATGAGCCCCACTCTGGCTGGAATGCATTCAAAAGACAACTAGGGAAAAGTTGCCTCCTCAAAGTAGACTTGATCTTAAAGATGGGAATGGATTAAAGCTCCTAGGACCTCCATTTGCTGATTTTGCACAACTCAAAATGAGAAGAAACACAGTGGCTGCAACAATGGGCTCAAATGCCGCAGCCCATAACTGCAGCCTAGGATCCAGGGTTTCCTGAAGGCGGATGAGGAGTCGGCGGCAGTGGGTAACAGAAACAGCAGCTTGGAGGCAATGTGGATTTGTTCCATTTATTGTTCGGATAGCTCATTTTTTTAACAGTCTTTTTAGGCTTAGGTCATGCAAGTAGTAGGAATACATGCAGTTTTACACACATCTAATAGTCATAATAGCCCATGGTGTAAAGCATAAGCTTTACTGTGTTTAGATAATAAACACCCAGAGGGTCTGTCTCTTCCCAGGCTTTTCATAAATGATAAGCTATAATAGGGTATTTGGATTCTATCCTTATTTATCATTTTAACCCCTTATATGTTTCTCTGTAAGGTAGTGGAGGGTCAGGCTGACCAGAACAATAGCTTCTATTCTCATTCTCTAGCTGGGAATCAAGGTCTACCTTTAGACAGATAAGTACCTCTATGTTAAATTGTCAAGGAGGCTTTTGTGCTGTGGAAATAGGCCTGTGTATTCTTTTGATTGTTCTATATTTTCTTTGTAAACCTTAGCTATCATAGGTGGGGCCACTTTAGTCCAAGTAGGGGCTAACAATTCAGCCTGCTGCAGCTGAAGCATAAATTACTTAACATTTGAGTTTCAGGGTGGAAATTGTTGATCAGCTTTAACTAGAATACTATCCACACATCTCTTACAATTGGTGGTCATTACTTCTAATTCATTTACAAATTCTCCCAGTTGTGTCATTCTTTTAGCATTTGTTTCATTAGGGTTTAATACAATATTAGTTACGAGTATTAGTCCTAAACATGAAGTAATTATGTTCATAATAATTAGAAGCAGTAATCCTATTTCTAGAAAGCAAAAAAGTATATATTCCTTTTCTCCATCCCCATCCATTTCCTGGAAGATAAGTTCCTTGAACCCCTCTTCCCCATATCCGGACCTTGTCAGACAATATGGTTAGAAATGGCTGTGGCACTCAAACATAGAAAGATCGTGTGCATAGCACAGTGTTGGGTAGTGTTTCATGCATTGTACATAGAGTCACTATGAATCAGATCCTATGGTGGCACCTAACAATAATATCCAATTAAAATGAAATCAATATATCAAAGAGATATCTGCACTTCCATGTTTATTGCAACACTATTTGTACTAGATAAGAAATGGAAAGAACTTAAATGTCTATCAACCAATGAATGAACAAAGAAAAGGTGAAATATATACATAATGGAATACTATTCAGTCATAAAAAGGAAGAAATTCTGTCACTTGAAACAACAAGGATGGAATTAGAGTTCATCATGTAGAAAGAAATAAGCCAGGCACAGAAAGATAAGGACTGCAAAGTTTCATTCATATGTGGAATCTAAAATAGTTGATCTCTTAAAAGTTGAGAGTAGAATGGTGGTTACCAGAGGTCGGAAGAGTAGAGGGGAAGGAATGTTGAGGAAAAGTTGATCAACTGATTCTAAGTTACAGTTAGACAGGAGCAAGGAGCTCTGATGTGCTATCTCATAGTAGGATGACTATAGATGGCACTAATGAACTCAACATTTCAAAAAGCTAGAAGGAAGTATATTGAAAGTTTTCACCATAAAGGAATGATAAATATTTGAAGAGATAGATATGTTTCAGGTATATCCAACCCGCAGTGCATGGGCTGCACGCAGCCCAGGACAACTAATAATGCAGACACACAGAATCTTTTAACGTCATGTGTTTGTTTTCCTCATGACCCCCATTGTTATATACATGAACTAACTATATTATATAATTTATGTGTGGCCGAAGATAATTCCTCTTTACTTGATGCAGCCCAGGGAAACCAGAAGGTTAAACATCCATGGTTTAACCTGATTTAAGCATTACACAATGTATACATGTATCAAAACATGGTTTTATACCACTAATATGTAGAATTCAATTTAAAAATAAATAAAACTAGATTACTATGAAACTATGACAAAACAAGGCAATTTGTTAATTTTGCCTAATCACAGACAAAGCCAAGGTTTCTATGACATCCACAAAATGCTTGGTGATTGAATTACCCCTGCATCCAATCAGGAATAAAAACCCTACTCCATTATACTCTCTTCTAAATGACTCGAAAGAAGTCCAAATCCTCTAAAATGCTATTTCTGATATCCTGTGACTGAGATGTGTTATGCTTCCCCAGTTTGGTTCTTCCTTTGCGGCAATGAGTAATAAACAGAATTTGTTTAACTTCTTGTGTGTTCTCAGTAGGGTTTGGCTGAGAGGTGTTTGCGCTGGTAGAATTGTGTGTGGAGGTACTTTCAGAGATAGTAATTATACTTTGTTTATGTAAAGTGTACTTTAGAAGAACCTAGAAAGTGCCCATCATGATAATTGGTCAGAGTTGCCATTTTATATTTGATTTTGTGATTACTTTATTAATAATTATCTTTCTGTTAGATCTAGATAATTAGTTCCATGAGAGCAGGGAATATATCTGATTTTCCTCATCATTGCATCTCTAAGATCAAGGACAATGCCTAGCACATTATTGCTCATTGTAGCCCAACAGATATATAATACAAATGACATACACTTAAATTTTCTAGTAACAATATTTAAAAAGTGAAAAGCTGCAGGTAAAATTAATTTTAATATGTCTTACTTAATTCTATATATCCCAAGTCTTACCATTTCACATGTAATTAACATAAAATTAGTAGTAAGTTCCTTTCAGAAGTTAGTAACATGGCAGAATAGAAAGTCCCTGCCATTACTTTGCCACAGAAAGAGAGATTTAACAATGACATAAGTAACAAAATATCTTTATGAGAAATCTAACTCCAGTTAAGAAGTTGTACCTCCAGGTGAGCACAAAACCAAAATTAGGTGCACAGAAATGGATATGAACAACTTCACCTTACGTGCATCAGCCTCTCCCTCAAGATGGCACTGTTCTGTCCTAAAAGAAGCTGTGATTTATCCCTGGCAGAGGGCAAATGTCCAATGGCCCTGGCCTTTCAGTATACTCCGGGGGGCCAGCTTTCGTCTTGCCTTACACAGAACATTGAAAAACTGGCAAAATCCACATGCTTGGGACAACTAGGGAACACACAATTTCCTGCAACTACCACAGCTCTGTAAGGTTTTGATAAGTTATAGGATTGAGGCCTCTCCTCTAAGAGTGAGGAGGAGTAGAGTTTAGCTCTAGTGTCACTGGCTTTTCAGTCTGCTTCTTGAAGGGCTGGATTATGCTTTGCCTCACACTGATTCCTGAAGAAAATGATATAATCTCGAGACATTTGGGGTGACTTTGACCATGACGAGGCAAGGCTTTTTCCAAATGCACAGACATCACCTGAAAGGTATAAGGACCATCAAGAATCAGGAAGTGACAAAACAATCAAATTAACAAAATAAATCTCCAGTAATCAACTTTAAAGAAATAGATATCTATGAATTACCTCACAAAGAATTTTAAATAATTTTAAAGAAGTTCAATAAGCTACAAAAGAACATAGACGATTGAACTAAGCCAGGAAAATGATGCATGAACAAAAGGAGAATACTAGTAAGGAGTCAGAAATTTCAAAGAACCAAATAGAAATTATAGAGCTGAGTAATAGCAGAACTAAAAATTAACTACAGCAGTTTAACCACAGACTTGATTAAGAAGAAGAAAGAATCAGTGAACTCAAAGGCATGTCATCTGAAACTACTCAGAGGATTACAAAAAAGAAATAATGTCAATTAGTGAAAAACGTCTAGAGAAATTGCAGGTCATCATCCAGTGAACCAATATATGTATGATAGGAGTCTCAGAAGGGGAAGAGGGAGATATGTATGATTACCAAACACATACTGAAAATTTACTAACAGAGTAGATTGTGGCTGCTCTCACAAGAAAAAAGAAATGGCAAACTGTGGATATAGCTCAGTCACAGAGCACTTCCTTAGCATGTGTGAGGCCCTGGGTTTGATCCTCAGCACTGCAAAAAAATAAAAGAAGGCAGCTACCATATGAGGAGACAGATACATTAATTTTCTTGGGTATATTAATCATTTCACTATATATCCATATACAAAAATCACATCATAAACTTTAAATATAATTATCATTGAAAAAATAAAAATATTAAAAATAACTAGAAAACACTATGTTCTAGAAATGCACTGTACAACATTGTGCTTATTGTTAACAATATTGTGTTATGTATTTAATGTTTTTGATGGTACTGAGGACTGAACCCAGGGCCTTGAGTATGCTAGGCAAGTGCTCCATGACAAAGACACCTCCCCAGATTGCAAGTAATTTTTTAAAGACAGAAGATCTCATGTTAAATGATTTTATCACAATTTATACACATTATTGGGCAAATTTACATATTCCTTGTTTACTGTACTGTCTTTGAAATCCAATATACATTTTTCACTTACAACAAATGTCATTTTGAAGGCTAACTTTTCATCACACTATTGTAACTGTATTTATATTATATTATATTATATTTATATTATATCAAAAGATTTGGAGTAAAAAAAGTATATTTAATACTCATGTTTTCCAATAACTGAATCAAGTATTAGTTTTCTAAAGTTTTGTTGAGGTTTAATTAACAAAAAATATAAATTCAGTTCATTATTTTAAGTCTATTTTTTCTGTTATTTAAATTCTATTAAACTGTCCTCACTGATTCTGTCTTTTATTTCCACGCTAATACTGAACCATCTAGCAAGTTTTTAGTTTTAGCTGTATTTTTCTGTTCTACAATTCTTAACTGGTTTTCTTTGATAACTTCTACTACCTTCCTGGGATTTTTCATTATTTTCATGGGTTCAAGATAATTTATAATTGCTTGTGTAAGCATTTTTGTAATTGGTACTCTAAAATGTTTGTCAGATAATTCCACCATCTGATTGGGCTTGGTGTTTGTGTTTGTTATCTTTTATCACTCATGTTGTGACTCCTGTTTCTTTGTGTAATGGGTGATTTTCAATAGCTTCCTGGGCACTTTGGCCATTATTTCCAAAGACTTCTTATCTAATTATTTAATTCTTTTTTGCAGTACTGGGGGTTAACCCAGGACCTCGTGCACTCTGGGCAAGTGGTCTACCACTGAATGCATTCCCTGCTCCCCACTTTTAAAAATAAATGTCTCAATAAGATGAACTTTATTATTTTTATTAGTAATTTTTAATGTATAACTTAATGCGTTTCATTATGATGTTTTCATACATACACATCATTGCCCTTTTTTGATTTTTATTGTTTGGAGACAAGGTCTCACTAAATTTTGCAGGCTGCCTCTACCCTGGAATTCACAATCCTCCTGCCTCAGCCTCCCAAACCACTGGGATTACAGGCCTGTGCCTCAGCGCACAGTGTACCAAACATTTTTATTTTAAAAGTCAGTCACCTATTTATGATTGGCACACAGGTCATGGCTACTTGTATGGGTTATGGTTTCAATAATACTTTAATTTTCATAACTTCTGTGGCATTATTATCATATGCCATATTTACCTGACGTCACTAGGGCTTCCATTAATCTTGCTAGTGCCACCCAACACACCATTGTTTATAGAAGGGAAAACAGATTCACCATTCTTCAAGAATGAATAGGGTACTTCTTGGACTGGTTATTTGCTGTGGCTTGATTTCTCTTGCCAGTCCTGATCAGCCTCTTGGTTCTTTAGGTAGAGGAAAGAATTATCTGGATTCTAAGGACAAAGAAGGGCTGGGATTTAGCTCAGTTGGTAGAGTGCTGCGCTGCAGTCTCTGAGATCCCGAGTTTAATTCCCAGCACTGCAAAAATGGAGAAGGACCTGGCAATCCAGCCCCAAAGCAATCCCGAAACAGTCAGCCATTGAAAACCCCATGAGGGTCGCTATGAGTCAGATACCGACTCAACGGCACCTAACAACAACAGCAAGGACAAAGAAGTTCCCCAGGCCAGTCTGTTCTTTGTTGTAGTAACCCCCTTGGCATTGCAGCCTGGTGTCCTCAGGTAAGGGAGGAGAGGTTCATGCCCAGCAGGGAAGATGAGTACTTTTCCTAGCTGCTTTATGTCAGGGGAGACTTTCAATTGCTCTACTTGTCAGGATTACTTCATGTTGTTTGTGGGAGTCCTGTTTCTCTGGAGGATGAATGAGCTGTTAAGTCCATCCAATCTTTTCTTTTCCTTCTGAGACAGACTCTTACTATACAGCCCGGGCTGTACTGGAACTCGTGATTATCCTTCCTTAGTTTCCTGAGTGAGTGTGGGATTATAGGCATGGGCCATCACATCTGGCTTCAAGTTTTTTTTGTTGTTGTTGCTAGTTTGGGGTTTATGACCTCCCTAGCTTTAGTAACCTTCTACCATTAAGTGGAGGACAAAACACCTTACAGTTCCTCCCACTCCTGGAGTCCCTAAGCAATTGCCTTCTTCTTTTTACCTTTCAGAGTCCTCTGTTGTGGCTTCTTGTATTATTTCCAGGGTTTATAGTTCTACTTTGTGGGGAAATTAAAGGAGAAAAGAACCTAGACAATATTGTCTGATACTGAAGTCCTAGCTCTAATTTTATTTATCCCCAAACCTATCCAACATTTAGTAAGTCAAATTCCCTTTTGAAAAGTGTATTCCTGT